>JAQIWU010000252.1:0-30833 GCA_034696445.1 Isotomiella minor
CAGAACCTGCACAGCGTTGACAAATAAATAAATAAAGCAATGTGTAACATTATATATTGCTGCAGTAGTAGTCTGTTGCTAATTGGACTTTAAAATTTCTAATTCGAGGAAGCTAAATGAAAATCTTGCAATTCCATCAGGCTGATACATTGAATTAAAGACTGCTACAAAAGTAAAACTATTCAATATTCTATGGACGTACTTGCTTAAAAGTTTGCTTCCATTGTGGAAACCATGATGCTCGGAACGATGCAAGCAGACTGACAATAGAACGGGTACAAATCAACCAACTTTTCCGATAACACTTTTGGATTGGACACTGATTAGTTAGTCATTAAGGCACTTGCTAGTGATCTGTCTGTATCATCATGACAGCTGGATCAGTGCATAATTTCATTAAAATTGTTAAAATGGCTTTATAATTGATGTTCCACTTCTCGAGCACTGTGATCTCATGAGTGGGGTAAAACAGTGTCCTCAAAACGAGAACAATGAAAAGACCTTTTTCATTTAAATGTAACTGGAACGTCAAACTCCATTTAGCACATATATTGGTCCATATTCTAATGTAGATGTGGTCAACATGTGCCTTTTCCCTTACGCATGCAATGGTTGACCGCAAAACATGCTCCAGTTACCTTCCCTTTCAAAGCAGATTCAGATTCATTCAGATATAGTCTGATTCATTTAAACAAAAAAGTGGAAACAATGCTTTTCCTGCCTTTTTGATGCTGGAAAAATACGATAGGGACACTAATGGCAGCCTCCAAATACGGAAACTTTTACACATTGCCTTTAAAATTCCTGGTCTCTCTTATGGAGTATCTGCATAAACCTTGAGCTTGTGAGTACTTACGATCCCGACGATAATAGGATTGGTGGTGGCAAGGTTCTGGATCACTTGCCTCAAAACATTGGTCAGTAAAAAAATCCCTCTTGGATCATTTATTATGGTGGACTGATGAAAGGAAAGATGGAGAGATGAATGAATTGAAGTTAGCAGAGTGTTAAATTGCTTTGTGGTCTTGAGAATGAGGTAATATCATTAAGTTAATGCGACGTGATATAATGCAAAATTGTGAAGTGCTGCCACACAAGCCTGAAAGAAAGTTGGCTACAGTGCAAGGTAATTGGGGGAAAGTAACATTTTTCCCCGTCGGAACAACCGTCTAAACCCAAAAGTGGTGGCTGGGTTGGACCAACCGTCATCATCGCAATGTCATTCACACAAAATGTTTGTCCTAAAATTTAATGAGTCACAATGGTGATTGCTATAACTGAAAAGCAAGAACCGCACCAGAAGGCCGGGAATTTTACCCTTTCACTCACAATGTAAGTCATCCCTTGTGAAGTCGTTTGTAAAATTGCGTGAAAGCAGCGTGGTATGATTTTGAGGTGGCATTTTCCTGTCGGCATTTCTTTCGTTTATAATAATTCCATAACCTCAGCTTTTTCCTTCGATGGAGTTGCTTGTGACCTATAAATTGACCACATCTATTATACGAGGCTTTTTGAGTCCAAAATACGTGAAAGATAAAACTGTTCGCGACATGGTCAGTGCAAGTGAATAAGAGAGACAATTTGTGGGTTAGTAGGAAGAATGGGAATTGAGCCCAGATATGGAGCGGCTCATTGGCTGTGACGTCCACCTCAGTTAAATGACAAAGAGAAAGTAGAACTAGGCACAATGCATTGTTTACTACATTTAAACCTGCGGACTGATCCGAAGTTTACAAATGCATGCCACAAAATGTCAATTTCCTTACTTTGTCTAATTAGAAAGTGGAGATGCATGCAGATGTTTTGAAAAGTTGGTTAACCACATGCCTACATGGTGAAAGCATAAAGTCGCAGTGCTTCTCAGTATCCTTAGGGAACATTCCATTCGTGAAATCCAATTCGAGGAAGCTGTATAACATCAATACCAGTTTCAACTCATTTTCAACTGTTTTCAAACTTTTTGTAAATATCTGGTTAATTCAAACTGTTAGCACGTCAGAAGTCAGTATGGTTTTACATTCCCTATTAAAGTTGTATATCAGTGGAAGTGAATCCATGACAGAAAAGAAGTGAAAAGCAACTTTCCGTGAGGGCATGGATTTCAGTCAGTGTTTTTGCATCATTGGTTTCAATTTCAGATTGAATGGATGAAAGTGCCTCATCATCTCTCTTTCCTTTAGATCTTTGTCGACAGCTAAGTAAAGTAACGAGATGATACAAGCCATAAAAATTGTAAAGATGAGCGAGGCACTTCATAGAGTTACCGCAACCATCCACAATCTCAGGTTTTAGGAAGAGGAAAGCAAATATGTAAACAACCGCTCGTGGTTAAAGGAGAAGAAGAGTACGATACTGAAATCAAAATGTAGTTTTTTTAAGTTTTATCAACTTACGGCCCAAAACAGTCTTTGAACTTGGTAGGTTGTTATTCTACCTCATGCTTTATTTTATTTTTGAAAAAAGGTAGGTACATATTTGCAGGCTATGAATGAAAGCTTCTACTTCTTGGATCCCTTGTAACTTTCACTTCAAATTTACTGTCAACCTACAAACTGTGTTTGTTTTTTTGGAGTCTCTGGATCCTTGGTCCCTTGGAAAAGACAATGGTATTTATTGTTGGTAGTTTTTTTTGGAACGATTGTTTTCACAGAAAACTGCATTTCTTATATTTCAGCACCAAGAGAAAGGAAACTTGATGTATGGCTCGAATGCTCAGTTTGTCTGACTTATTCTACACCCTGTCATTCATATTTCTTTAGGGAATACATTCTCGGCGTATAAAATACGTGCATTTCAATATTTGTTACTATCTTGTTTGGCTGTAGTATTGTTCTTTTCTTGTCCTGTCAAACACTGACTCAAGGGAGCATTTGGAAATGTCTTTCATTCTTATTACCCTTCTCACTGCTTTTATGTTCTACTTAAGTTTCAGTCAGTACACATTCAGGTACGATTGTATCATTTTAGAGAGTATGGAATACTGTAAAAAAAGAGAAAGTAAAGTCGTCAGCAGCATCCAAGTCATGTTTTCCACATCAGAGTTTCTCTTTAGACACAGGGACAGGAAGGAGCACATATGCATTCCAAAGAATTGTTGGTTTTTTGAAGCTAAGTTGAAGTCAAGACGATATGTCAATATTCATTTAGGCATTTCTGTTTTCTATACACCAAAGGTACTCAGTATGTCACTCAGTAAGAGAAAGTCAATAAATACCGTTATTGGATGATCCAGGGAAATAGTTTCCTCGTTCTTTCTTTGTCTTCCTCCCTTTTGTCTTCCTACTTTGTGATCCTCTTTTAGGAATGCGACGATGGTGATGAGAAAAGGGATGACTGCCATGACGACACTGTAGACTCGTTTTTGCACCTTTTAAACTAAATTTATCCCTTGAGCTGGTGTGGAGTCAGGTAGAGTTGGATGGGCAGTATGTTATTGGTTAGCTTCATGAATTTTTAAAACCAATTCCTTCCCTATAAACATTTCCTTTCTTCAGAACTGTCAGTCCACATTTTGAAAGAAGTCTCGTAAATTCGGAATGAAAGCTTGAATTTAAATTGGAAATCATGGTCACGATTGTATAAATAACCAGTGTGCTGTACAATCTTTATAGATCCATCTTCCTCTTCTACATCACCCGATTAAGGATACAAGCTGGTCTGATCTAATTCATCCATAAAGCAGCGAGGGAAAGAGAAAGTTTTTAGAAAAGACAGCTCTGAACCTATACGCTTCTTTTGTCCAACTTTCGGTGTGCCCTCTTCAAAAAACGTAATGCACAGTAAAGTGTGACAGATTGCAGAAAATAATAGCATGGATGAATACAGTAATGAAATTTATTACTGGTGACTCTCTCTCTTTCGGTGTGGATTTAGTATGAGGGAAAGATGAGGACAGGGACGACATGGGCTGAATGAGTGACTGACTGGTTGAATGCTTTCTAACAAAAGAGGAGCAAACGAAGAGGAAAAGTGAGAGAGAGTCTCAAAGAAAGAGAAAGTCAGTCGTCAGAACAAAGCGTAGCGAGATTGGTTGCAAATAAGGAGAGACTTCTTCTTATTCCTTGCAAATTACTGTCTTCCTTCTTATTATTTGTTGATTGTTTATTTACGACTTTCGTCAGACCTTAACTTGCTGTTAAAGATCTTTGTAGCATTCATTTGTTTCATCTCATCTCCTGCTTTCTCGGAAAATATAATTACGTCTGAAAATGTATTATTTTTCTTGTCACTTCTTCATTTGATTTTGGATCCATGACTTCGTAGCGAACACAATAGTATTCTATCGTGTTAAAGACCTTTTCATTTTCGTTTCTACCTCCATTTTTATTTTTTTGCTAATAACAAGAAGCAACCTTTATTAGAAAGCTCCAAATGAGTACTGTGATAAGTTCGTTAGGTTATTTTCTTACAATTTCTCACAATTAATAATTCCCTAGATTTCAATCTGTGCGATGTCATCAAAAGTGAGGGCTGTAGTCTTACCTCACTCTGGATTATTCTAAAGTGGTGGCAAATTTATGTAGCCTTGTTAGGCTTAAAGATATTAAATTCATGAGCTGTACTGAACGTGCTCAACCGTGTTACGAACTAAAGAGCTGAGGCTGGGCCTGATGATGAGTTATTTGGTTGTCTTCTATTCTTTCAGTGTCAACAAACAAGACAAAAGGCGTGGAGTGAAAGCAAGTTGATTACTTCATTCTTATGTAACATCATTATAACGAAGCAAGACTTTGTTGAAAAGTGAATTTCTTGAGCAAGGAGAGTAGAAAAGGACTTTTGTTCTGCTAGTCTTTTTGATTGCCAAATCCTTTCTCCAAATAATGTCTAGTAAATATCATGGTAGGCTTGCTTATGGAGCTTGAGACGCACTGCAATCAAATATGCTCTGTCTACTGATGCAGGGCTCTTTTAATAAAATGCTACTCTGTCTTGTCTTGTGATATGAATATGATGCTACACGATCCTACCAGTTCTGTCAGAAAATCGAATTAACGTCCTACTGGGAATTTCCTCAAACTTTCAGATGAATGAGTGAGTGAGTACGGTGAAAATGGGGTGGGTCATTACTGCCTTATTTACAACATCTTTCAGTATTAAGGGGAATAGTCAAATGTTCCTAAGCACCCACCAGGCAATTGTTTCTTGGGTGATATTCTAACACTGTCAATTTTAAATTCAAAAATCTTGATCTGCATGAGGATGGCAATAGTTTCTACGCATTTCAAAAAAAATAGAAACCAATATAATGAATCGGTGTGACATGTACTAATTTTGTTCCCTATTTCCTCACTGTCATCGTAGGTGTTTGGATGAGCGTTTTAGTAAAGCGCATTTACGTGAGCGTGTGAAAGTAGAGGTCCTTAATGCCACCTCTCCGACGCTTATTTAATTCTATTTCCTGAGCATCCCTGTGTCATCGACATGACATCAGCATGACATACGTAGTTACTCTTGATGACTTTTCCATTCATCATCATCATACAACGCAAAAAAGGCGGATTATGTTTATACTAGTGAAGGGAAATATAAAAAATGAAGTGGAAGGAATAGACATTAGACATCATATGTCATGGTGTGGAATGTAATGTCATGAGGAGAATGGCAACCCAATTTATTTTCTTATCGAATAAATTTTTCTGACTATTTATTGTGCTTATCAAACGTTTGATGCGTTGAAACAATCCTAGAATTTAGATGAGAAGAGACTGAGGGTGTACAAAAACATATTAAATAAATTAACACGAAATGTGTCTTTGGAGAACGTTACATTATGAGAAAAAGGCTACAATTGTTCCTGCGTATTATTGACTCAAATTAAATGGTTGCTTCTTTTAAGTGTTTCTATATGCAATTCACACAACCGAATGAGCTTTTGTGATACATTCGTTATGTTAAGTCCTTGCATAATGTTTTTCTTTACGGTTCAAGCTTTGATTTTCTCCTATAAAGGTATTGTGGAGAGGTGCCAGGATAGGGAAGAAGAAAGGAAAGTCATGGAATATATGGAGAAAGCAGAGTGGATTCGTCAGCTTTTCCGCTCTGCATTCTAAAAGAGTCCCAAACGCGATTTAGTTGGAAGTTGGGTTCTCGCTTTTGATACAAGTAACTAAACTTAAGTATGAAGTAAAACCATGCATGCAGTCATCCATCCCTTCATCCAAACTTTCAAAACTGTTTTGAACTTGTACTAAAAGTGAAATTCCGGTTTCCAAGTACCTTCATCTACGAGAGAGCCAACCCCAAGTAATGTAGTCAACCGGTGGTGTACGATGCGTTGGCTATAGAATATCGCCTGGACTTGTTTTCGTAAATAGCAGGCTGCATGCACCTAGATGGATCAGTGTTCAATATGATAAGGACAAATATGTGTGCAATGCAAGCAAAAGACAGCAAATTCTGCTAAACTAGCTAAACTACACCTCTCTTTCCTCTCTTTGTCGTGGAGGGCATGTAAATTTGGGAAGGCGAGATGTTACATTTGAGAAAGCAGTGAAAGAAGTGGTATTGAATGCTTAGTCTAGGTTGGGTCGAATGACATTTTGATTGTTCTATCTCACTCTCACTTCCTCCTCGCTACTTACTTACTCAGCGACTGACTTTGCCTCAGGAAGATCCGACAGGATAGATAGGAGCCCACTTTACTTTTATTATTCTCTCCAGCACGATTTAATCCCTTCAGATGAGCTGTAGAGAGAAGAGAAAGTATAAGGGAAAGTTGTGAGAGAGGGAAAATCCTTTATTCAGCATGGTCATGGAAAGATAGGATACAATTTCAAAATTCATTGGAACCGATTCCACCCTTTATGACAATGAATAGCCATTTAAATTTGATTTTCATCTGTACCACTCTGCCTATTTTGCACAAAATTAGCCCATCATCATCATCAGAGTAAAAACACTATTCCTCCAATTCTGTCAAAACATGCACACCCGACGCACAGCACCATATAAACACCGTTAAATACACATCATTGAAAGCGTATCATTTGGAGGCAAGGCAAAGAGACGATAATAAAGAAGACACTGAACGGGAAGGACACAAAAGGCAGGATTTGATGATTTGATAAATTCTTCTCATAAAAGGAATGTTTAATTGGATCAAATAGTAATTCATCCTTTGTGTAACTGCCATTCCCGTCTGGGATTAACGGGGATATAGTCAAACTGTGAATTAGGAACTGTAGGGAATAAATGCAAAAATGAGCATCATCACCTCCTGTCCTAACAATGGGCATTTCACATTCCCCTTAATTGGGAGTACAGGCATTATGCAAATTCGTACGACAGGGAAAATTTTACTCATTGTGTCACTGGTGGACTAGGCAAGTAAAGTCAATCACTGAATTCAGTCCTGGTGATCATTGTGACAATCCTGCCGAAATGACATAATGGGGGAATTCCATACATTGCAGGGGCCTAAAAGATTTGTCTTTCTTGTTTTTAGGTTATGGGAATATAGCACCGTCGACTGCATCTGGAAAAATATTGACAATGCTTTACGCTGTCCTTGGAATACCATTGATGCTCTTGTGGCTCTCCAACATTGGTACTCTGATGGCCAACACGTTTAAATTTGCTTATTCTCATGCATGCTGTCCATCTTCGTCCCGGTCTTCACGATCCGTCCACAACAAACGTCCGGCATCCAAAGCAGAACCCTCTGCCACTCAAGTGAAATACTCTGTCTCCGCCATGACGTGCAAAACCTTAGTAGTTCAGAAACATCTAAACGAACAAGGCCAGAGACCACTTAGTAAGCGAGAACAACGAGCTGCACTGAGAAGCCTTGACCCTTCCGCCAAACAGGTCTCACTTGAGTGACAATATACTTTTTTTTGCATTTAAGGTTTGTAATGGTGAAAGTTATTTTTCTGTACTACAAAAGGTGTTGATGGAGTGTGCTGAATACAACGTAAACATGGACCAGGACGAGAGGAGTCGTCGCATTCTCCACCAGCTTCATTCCGACGCGACTTATGAAGACAGTCACTTACAGCCCGGTGGCTTCGATGACGAGTCAAGTGATGAGATTGAGAGTGTTGTTGACTTAAGAGGTCTTCCCCCAGGTAACGACACTGACTTGAGAGCAAACGGTGGAGGGAGTGTGGTGGGGATAAGTGTTGGGTCGATGGGTGTGGAAGGAACACCTTCGAAAGTGCCATTACTTTTTCAAAAAAATGGTGGGATGGAAGGGGGGCCTGATTTGGTGGAAGTTGAAGCTCTTGAAGATTGTGCAAGTTACCGCTCTGCGTCCCCAGCCGACGACCAGACCTCCTTGAGCCAACAAAGGGTGCCCATTTCTCTCGTCCTGATATTCGTGGTGATCTACATTTTAGGAGGTGCCACGGTTTTCAGTGCTTGGGAGGAATGGGGATTTTTAGAAAGTGCTTACTTCTGCTTCATTACCCTCTCGACAATAGGCTTGGGTAAGTCATTCTACAACACGATGCGAATACCTATGCATGTACGACATTTTCCTACATGTACGTAACAATTTTGTAGACGGTAGTCTTGTTTTAATTAATGAAGCCAAGAAGCCTATGCTCATGGCTCTGAAAAGATGTGGAGTAAATGCAATTACAATTCCATCATCCGTTGACCACCGTTGCATGTCTAGATAATTTGTTTACGTGCATCCAGTTTAGAAATTACCCCGAGGTTTTTAATTGGACAGAACACAAGTCTACAGAATGCAGGAGGAACGTAAATTGAAAATGTAGAATTCGTGAATTAGATACATTAATAGCGAAAGATAAGATTCATCCTTGTAAATGCACCAGACGAGGGTTATCTGGCTTGTCTACTTCCTGCAGTGCTGCTGGAATATAGTTTGTTCTTTGTACATCTTAGGGGACTTTGTACCTGGACGCAGTCTTCAGAAAGCTGGAACAGAAGAAGGGCACGCTCAGCTAATTGTTTGCTGTCTGTACTTGGTCCTGGGGTTGGCCATAATCGCCATGAGTTTCAATTTAGTACAGGAGGAGGTGGCTGCCAAAGTAAAGGATCTTGCCAGGCACATTGGGATAATTAAAGACAATCCGGATCACTGACATACAAGGAGGGGAGCAAAGCCACAATGAATTCAGTACACAACCTCACTTTCTCCATTCTCCATGCAACCAAGAAGAAGACTTTATAGGATGAGCACAAAGTCAGGTCAAAAGTGAAGATTATGCTACCATGAAATCTTCTCATTTGTCAGTTCTTCTTGTGTCTTCTGACTTTGTATTGTTCAGTTTTAACCACTTTGTTTTTCATTAATTGCCACATGACTATTCTTGAAATGCCTACAATCAGCATCATTTTTTTCATACCCTCATGCCCATGTGAACCCTATTTTACCTAGCCAAATCAAGTAGAAGTGAACATGTTTATTTCAGTTGGTGTTTCAAGTAAAGTTAAACGAATGCAGCATACCGAGTTAAAATTCTGGACATTGTCTCTAAAGAGTATTTTGTTAAATGAATGCGAGGTTGTTCAACAAGAATAAAGCGACCTTCGTATAGATACAAGATAGTTCAAATGGTAAAGTTGAAGAAGGGATCGTGGCATCATGAATGTTGTTTAACTTTTCAATCTGTCTTACAGTTCGACTTTGTGTCATTTCTCTCGCTTAGAATGAGAATTCATTTCACACTAAACACTCAAGCAGGCCACCAACAGTTTGTTGAGGATTTGAAATCTATGTGTGGTCGTTACGTTCAGAGAAAGCATCCTTCAGTCTGCTTCAGCAAGGACAAGGGTTGGAACTTATTTGAATTTCGATGGAAGGCAAATTTTCAACTTAGAAAGAAAGTATAGAAACTTTGACCTAAAAAACGTGACGTTTCCCAAGTGTTCTCAAGATTCAAAATTGCACAAATCCAATGTGCTTGTTAATTAATGGAGACGGTTGCATGCTACCGAAAACGTATGTTTGTCACAACAACTATTGTTGCACGACTCCAGACTTAATTGAATTGTTATTAGGTTAGGATTAGGTGCTCTGTATGAAATGTACTGTTTTTTAAAAATACGAGATGTGGTGATATTATATTTCATAATCGCAGGATTCCTTGGGCCATCGAGGACGGTAAGAACCGTATTCCAATGTAAAATGATGATAAGATAAAATTATCTTTTGTGACAGTCAAAATAAAATGTTCAACAATACTATTTTTCGGAATTTAAACAGGATAATAGTAGAAAGAAATAGAGACTAGTTAATCAAATAATATGTATGCAGGATGGATAAAAATAAATCATTAACTGGTACCTCAGAGTTCTCATTCAAAACGTCTTACAAGACTACTTTCCCCATAAAACTTGTCATGTTCTTAGCAAAGACTACGTCTCTACTGCACCGTTAAGGTCAAACCTGGATGCCTTATGGAATCACTGAACTGATCAACCACATTTGACCGTTCCCAAGCCAAAGAAATGGTAAAGGTGAAAGTATAAAAAAAAGTTAGAAAATGCCAAGCTTGAGGAGAGTGCAAGCAAGCAACACAGTCTCATCCTCTTAGTCCCGGATGTTCCAAACGTATTTCTCCACATCTTCCCTGCCCGTAGTTCTCTAAACACGCTGTAATACACTTTGTTTCAAGGTAAGAAGAAGAGGCATTTACCCTACGCTCAATTTTATTATGCTTTTAGCTCAAGTCAGAAGTCCGGATTTGGTCTGATTTTCATCATACATATCTTCCACTCCACATTTTCTTAGAGTTTAATAATAAAAAGCATGATTATATCTTACTCAACTCAACTCAACCAAGCTTAAACTGAAAATCCTCTTCCCTCTACTTACTACTTTACTCTTCCCCTCCAATTTGTCTTTACTATCCTCTCCACAGAGATTATTATTAAACTTCATATTAGTGAAAATAAAATGTTCTTTAGTGCGTATAAAATTTAGGCCTTTTACCAGAACTCCTTTGGTCGAACTTTCTCTAATTCAGACAAGCTAACATTTTCTTCTCCCTCAAACCTATTTTACCGTATGTTGTTTGCGTGCAAGACCTTTGCATCACTGTTAAGATATACTAACTGCAAGAGAATATTTTTCTTTTTCCAAATGCCAAAGCCTACAACAATTACCATGCGGAAGCAAAATTGTGCACCCGTCACTTTAATAATCAAGGAAAGCCGTTGAACAATACAGATAGGACATCTGTCGATCCTCTGAGCAAGGGTGTCTGAAAAATTCAGTCTAGATAAGAAAAAGCGAGATTTTGCAATTGAAATGCAAAAATATTCCATTGAGAGAACCGATCTGCAACCTTTGGCAATCTACAAGTAGGAATAGACTTTCTCTAGGAACCTCCAATATTTCTCCCAGTTGGAGGAAGCCCGTTATATTAATGAGTTTTTCTCACCACGAAGGCAAAAAAATGAAGAAGAGTGTAATTTCCATACTTGTGATAAACGCCTTATTGTCTTCTTACAATTGAGTATCGGATTGCATAGCTAAGTTGTGCAAAACCAAACCGGTTTGCTTTCACCTGCACAAAAAGAAGAAGAACTACAAATTTTATTCAGAAAATTGGGTTTTCTTATTTCTCTTTTTCTCCATTTTTTCAACTTCACATTTCCTTTACTTCCTTCCTCTTGTGCCTCTTCGCGGAAAGAGAAAGCTGTACCTTTCCCTTTTGTTTTGTCTTCATTTCCCCGTTCTACTTTACAAATCCTTCCATTTCGACATGCCAGACTGCTATCTCTGGAATTAACAAGAGACCCGGAAATTGTCCCTGCTGAAAATTGCTTTTCTATTAATCTCGTTGTTTTTTGTTACCCCATTGTTGCTTTAGGTATACAAATATTTTGGGCTAAAATCAATCAATCAATGGTGGTGGTGATAATTGGAATTTGCAGAAATTAATTTTTTTTATTGAAACTAGGTTAGGAAGATATGCTACGAACTTGACATTCTAAGGCAAGCGAGGAGAAAGCAGTAAAACCCAAGCTCTAATAACGTGGCTGAGAACATTGAATTTTTTACAGTCTATCTCACACCTTGTCTTGCATACGGTTTTCAGATTTCAGCAAATTTAGCAAATACTTGCCTTCTTTCTACCTTTGGCAAACCTTCTAGTCAAACCGATTTGTTCTGTAGGTGTTTGGCTGGAGCAGCAAAGATGGGATTTATGTTTGCTTGGTCTGACTTGTTTGACTCCCTATCGCCAACCAACTCTTCTCCACCACACACTCGATATAGGGGGCTGGAGTCAAACAGAATTCATGTACCGTACTCGAGGTGTTTTTATTCCACATTTTGTCTGGAAGGAAGTAGGAAAATAAAGTAGAGAAATGGCAAACTCCACGATTCGACGAGGCTTTGTTCTTCTAACGGCAATGGAAAGTGGGAGGACCGCTGCAGTGATTTAAGACGGATGGATCCTCTGAGATTAGCAAAGCATATGAGTCCTGGAGTCAAAGGCTTTGGAAGATAGCAGAAGAGGCACCACCGTTCACTTTATGTTGCTTTCACTAAATAGTGGAATCAAGAGTTTAAGAGGTGCTGCTCCAAGCTCCACTACATGCCTATGAGTCCACGGTAGTTTTCCGAGTGTAAGATCTGCGTTATTTATGCCCATTCGGGGGATTTAGCTCTATCCATTACACTAACCATGAAATGGAACTAGACACACCACCAACAAAACAAAGTCCGAAGCTGGCCTTAAGCTTTTATTCACATCATCCGATCCTAATAATTAACCTGAATGAATGCCTCGAGTATTTGCCACAGTGCAAAACTATAGAATAGAATGAAGTCTTCCAAACTGCAATGATGATAAGGCATGTTGCCAAAGTGAATTAAGACTGTACACCCAACGCATCAACAATTCATGAAGTTGATGACTCAGGTCGTTCCAAATGTAATTTAATTGGGGTGAAAAGCAGACAACTGCTGCCCCAATGCCATTTAAATGACAAATTCACACAGCAATAATATAAAAGGGAAACAATTAAAGAAAGCTTTACATGTGGATGGTTTGGAGGAAATAATGCGTGTAATGCGGATTTTGACAAGCGATACAAAAAAGGATTTAGGTTGTCTCAATTTCCCCTAGCAGGTGTTAATATGACCCAGACGATCATTCTCTTTTGACTGATTCAGTTATATTTTTTGTTGTATGAGCTCATAATGTTCAAAATGGCAAGGTTGATGACGAGGACTCATATTTATTGCTACACGGATGAAATAAGTTTCTGCCAAGACAATGCTTTAAACAACATCATTTAAAGTCGAGTTGATCCTTCTTGGACTTGGTGGAGGTGTGATTCTTCTGCCTGAGCGATTTGATTTGGAGAAATGTGTGGGTAGACAAGGTGGAATATACTTAGGTATGTTCCCACTCTCTCTCTCTCTATTACTGAAAACCTTGTTGGAGATCAGAGAGTCTGGTTCAATTTATCAACTAATTAGCCTCACGGAAAGAAGACAAGAAGAGAGATGGTCTAATCTAGCAGTAAATATTGTGTCAGCCATCCACATGATTACAGTGAAATGCAGGATAAACTGTCATTAAGAAATGTGTCTGTTGCTTGCAAGCTATTTTTCTGTTGCTGCATCCAACGCAACTTTAACACTGATCAAACAAGTTGTTCATTCTTCATGACTTTCTTTTTACGAGACGAGAAGACTGATGATCGAACGTAGCGAAAAAATGCAGGTTTAAAAAAATATTTTAACCTGAAACTCTAATAAACTCCTACCCCTTGTCTGAGCTAAACTCGAACTCTCTGACGTGCACGTTCATAAGGATTCCTCAGTTTTAATTTATGAGATTTTAAGGTTATACCATAAACGGATTAATTACCTACATTGATTCTACGAAGTGAGATGCGAGTAACCTCATCTTCTATCTGCTTACTTGTTTGTATTCACCTCACCTCCTTCCTTCATTTCCCAAAACCTTTTACTCTGCAAATCCCTGGATGAATTCAATTTAAATTTGAAACATTTCAATTTTTGTGGAGTAAATTGTAGTTGAGACCTGCACACTTGTCACCTCCATGGAATACGATAATGATTGCCTGCATGGGGTCGTTTCATGGTAAAATTTGGGTGTGAACGAATAGTCATAATTTGAAAACTTTGTTACATCTCACCCTAATTGAAGTGATAGCGTCTGATGATTTCGAACGGGTGGTCACCATCAAAGTATTTAGATAAGGAATCTGGTCACATAAACGGGGAAGATGCGACAGATCTTTCTCGTTTTAAAGGTCTTTTTAATCATTTTGTCAACTTGATTATTCACTTTTACTATGTTACGTGACCGTGAACAAGGAAACCACCTTATTCCAATCAAAAAACCATTTTGGTTCATTTACAAAATGTGGTACTTGAAAGGTGACTTTCATGTGACTAAGAAAATGAAATAAAAATGTACTACAAATCCCATTACAACACTCGGCTTTGAGAAGGAAATCACTGAAATGAATGTTAATTGATTGGTGAAAGACGCTGATTAAATACATAATAAAAAAAGAGCAGAGATAGTATACAATCTCAACAATTCTTATCCTGCCCACGATGATGGTGAGGAGAAGAAACGATTATTAGGTACGCCATAGACACACTAAAATGCATATGCATCAAGAACTCTTTCGCTCGTTGGTTTAAAAAGCAATGTGGTTCATTTCTTTGGTGGTTCTTGCTGTTAGATCATCTCTAATCGTCGGACACGCACCACCACACGCGACTTTGGTCACCCTTCCCTCAACTTCAGCTCTGTTCTTTGTGTTTTGGTTTTAGACTTTGACTTATTATTAGTTAGTACTAAATTGACACTTGAAAACGACAATTGAAACAATGACGTCATGTGAGTATCTAGGATAGTTTTTTACAGTGAGTTTGGACGCTAAAGGTTGTGTTGAGCGGTTAAAATTTTGCCTGGAGTCCTACCATCTTCAATTAAACACCCAAGAAACTGGTTAACCCGGTCTGGGTCACTCGTTGCAGTTTTCTTGATTATCATCAACAAATTCGTCCTTTGTGGTAAGTGACTTCTCAAGTTCCTTCAGTTTGTTGTAGTAGAACGTGGTTAGCATGGACCAGTCTGGTTGTTGGAAACTTCTGCCTTGTTTGGGGAAATGTTCAATGTTGAACCGTGGGCTTGATAATTTTAACAACTTTGGAGAAAAGAGGAGAAACATGGGATCACGAAAGATAGAAAGCTGAAGCCGAGACCAGCAGAGTCTGTTTGGATTGAATATGATGATGTTTCCTGGCCATCCGTTTTGTTTATTTTCTTTTTCCATCCAGATCTTGTCTCATTAGGGTTTGTGGACGTGTAATTCCTTTTGAATTTCTTATACTCTCTTTCTACATACGATTTAAGGTATCGAATGAAAGCGTGGCAGAGTGTGATGAACTGAAGTACCAGCTTGTTTTTACTATGTGTGTATATTTTGGTGCGTAGGTGTTTGCAGCATCTTCTGAGGTAGCTTTTTCACTTTAAAAAGCTAAATCCTGTTTAATAATTTTCGCAATAATGTGTGCACAGTAACTTCCTTTTCCGACCATGTATTTATACTATGTATGTATATGTCAGAGGCAAATATTTTCAGTATCCACTGCTTAATTTAATTAGTAATGTCAGACATTTGAGGTTGTGAAACCTTAAAAGTATTAGTTATGCTGACAGTTTGAAAACTTTGAATCTAGCTCCGTGAAAACATTTGAAAGCAATGTGGATGCCATTCTGTAAATTCCTGATACAAAGAGTAAAAACGAGCTACGAGCCGTAATTGAACTTTTATTTTTCTGTTTTTAGTGCATTATCCTTTGACAAACACAAGTTTCTTTAATTGCTAATGAATAATAACGATCGAGGTACAATCGTTGGTTGAAGGGACAACTGGCAATCTATCAGCAGTTCCATAAGACGATGCTTATGTTTAACTTTGTATAAAATATGTTCACGTTGGGATTCTCAACGGTTTCTAATCCAATTTCAAATTTTTGGTCTTTATGATACTACTTACTCGTATCATGCCATAAGGTGAGTTCCTATTCAACACCAGAAACACAAAGTCAAATTCATTGTCATCTATATCTTCGCAGAGAGACGGTCACAAGGAAAAACTACATTGCGATGTGATATTAAAACTGAAAAAAGTGTGCCTGTGATTTTCTACGGTAATTTTTTTAACAGGCATGTAACATTCATCATAACTACACGCATCTTTCCTTTTAAAGCACGAGAGGATCACCCATAATTTTACTTTGCTGTTTCATTCCTTCATTTGTAAGAAGGTAGATAAAAAATAAGTATAAATTATGTAATACTTTTTAACGGACACAGTTTTTAAAGAAGTCAACTTGGGATTTAGATCCTAAAGTTCCTCAGTAGAGTTGATACTGGTTGGTGGCCGTCATACATTTCTTTACAAATATATCTTTGTTCTTTCGTATACGGATTCCGGAGAAATGAGTTTCCTCGACCAACATATCTCTTACTTTTGAAGACAACTAAAGCGAGTCTTTCCTTTTTGAAATCTTTCTTGTTACCGAATAAACCCAATCACAATCGTTGCAACTTCACTACCAAATCTTCCTTTAATCTGTAGTGAAAGAAGATCTTGTGGGGAACCTGAGCAATATGTGAAGTAGGTAGCCTTTTACAAGTGAGAATCTCATGCTATCAAAAAGTTAACTTGATTTCACTCCTGCCTACTTACAACCTTAAATCTCAATAATTCCTTAAATAAATTATGGCTGACTACTGACACCTGGACTGGACATTATGGATGGAATGCTGTTGGCCTACGAGCATCATACCATTTTAATTCACCTGCTTAACACACCACCACTGCTGGTTGTTGCTACTTTGCCGCAAGTGCATAGACGATCATAGAGAAGGCGAGAATTTAAATGCTTGCATGGCAGTATTTTTTTAGTAATCATGAATGATACTTCGACTCACCGACTAATAAAACGTAGGAGCAGAACATGTTGGAATATAAGGCAAGGCAAATATCGTGTTTCATATTTCTCCACTCATGCCTCAATTTGGACACCTCTCGCCCCATCGAGACTGCCAAGCTCACGTCCAGAAATGTAAAGGATTAATTGTAAGCATGAGCAATGACCAATTGCATCGGTTCAATTTTCTTGTCACTTTGCTTTAATCCCATCTTGCGAGAGGGAGGGACGGTCGGCCCTTACGACTGCTGCATTGTGAGTTTTGGGACACCCGAGAATGACTTCAGACGTCAGGGCGAACACCATAGTGTGAGATAAATCAACAATGAAAGTATTAATTATCAGTAATTTTAGGCTGGTTGAGGGATGGATATCTCATTCAAAGTTATGAATGGCGTGCTTGCTCTGCCCGAATCAGGACAATCTTTTTTTTCCGAATAAAGATATAGTTCCTTGGGGGTATATGCAACACAGTATTGCGCAGTGCATGCATGGAATTTTGATTCTCATATGCACTTCATTTTTTCCTAATCAGTAAACATGAGTAGATAGAATTAACACCTCAAGAGGAATCTTTCCTCAGATACGTAAGTGGGACGACGAAAATAGCGTAGGTTAATAAAGGAGATTATTTGACTTTTGTTTTTAGAAGCTACTGATCCTACACTTAAATTAAGGGACTCTCAATGACTAATTTTCATTAGTGCAAATAAAGTGGTGTCGGTGGTTAATAAAAAACGCATAATCAAGCTTGACATCTAGTTTTATTGGCACAGGTGAGGGTGTCAGCAAGCCGTTAATTATTGCATGGGAGGAGAGGAATTTGTAGAAAAGTTGTAGCTGGCGAAATATGAACATCACATAAAATCAACAAATTATGCACTCTGAAACCAAAGTAATTAGTTTCTGTCACATTAGAAACTAATCAAAGTACCTAGGAGTGAATGCCTCTCTGAATATTTGTGGGGGCTCGCTCCCACGGTGAGTAAGAGTCAGTATGATTCCATAAATGTCCACAATTCCTTTTAACAAAGAAGTCGACAGTCAAAACTGGTCAAAAGTTAAACTGATGTGCCTTGCCATGCCAGCCTGCTTGCCGCAACTAGTTTAGTTTAGGCTAGATAAGACTCTCGTCAGAGTCAGTATTGATATGTATAATGGCCAAGAAGATTACCAATTAAGTCCATTCTCTGTCACCTTGCCTCATTCATCTTTTCTTTTATTGCTTTATATTACCTTTAGTCCAAGCCTAGAGAGTTGCGTTACCTAAGCATTAAGTGCTTTATGTATTAATTTATTGTATCCACACATTTGGTTATTGCATAACTAAACGAGGAATTAGAGGGAGAAAAACAAACCTTATAAAAGCTAAGAACTTTTTATTTGCATGACTCTGTTCTCACTCATCGTTCACCAAAAGGTTAAAACCTTTCATTTGCTAGCATTTTTGCATTTCAAATTGTGACTGAAAAAGGATGAAAATGAAAGAGGAAGGGCCGATAGGAATAGTAATGCACATCCATTCTTCACACAATAGCAAGAGATTGGATGAGATTATCATCTTGTTTAGCTTTAGATAACGTACGAGTACGCAATACACTGAATTGATTATAGAAGTGAATGAACGATGATGTTCTTGCCTCGTCGTCTTGCAGCACAAGGATGAGTTTGTATATTGTTTCTTTTTTTCTTAAACTCACATTGCATTGTAACAAACTGTCAAATTTGGGTTTGGTTTTCTTCTTGGTCTCCTCATAAACAAATTTATAATGCGTCTTGTTGAATATATTACTGCGAAGAACAAGGAGAGAACCCCTGATGCTCATGTCCTTATTCTTATCTCTTAATTGGCAATCATAATTGAGCTCATACATTTTGAATCTGAAATCTCTCACCTCATTCACTTTTCTCTCATGTCCGTTCCGTTCTATTGCTGCAAATTTTAAAAAAAGTATTTAAAAACTAGCAGTTCATAGCGTACAGATCATGCGAAAGATGAGACCCTTACTACCGTTGGTTAAAGTGAATAAGTAAACGTCAGGTGTCACAGAAAAGGAAGAAAGTTCAATTACGTCATGAGCTGTCTCTCTGAGAAGGAGTATTATTGACATTAACTGTGAATCAAAATTTTGCTGCCTTAATTGGAAGTTGTTTCCTACACTTCATGTTTTCACGTGTACGGTTGTTTTCAACTTATTGACACATTCTTCCACCTATTTTTCATACACTGGTCCCCAGTTCACATAATTTTATTACACTTTTTAGCCTTTTTCTATTCTATCTGCTTATTACTACTGACAGTTGAAAACTATGGCTGAATTTACAAGTCAATTTTGTCATTCTATACATGTGCGAGGCGAGCAGAGGTATACTTAGTACATGCCCATATTTGGAGTTGTGTGTCGCTTTCAAAAAGCTTATTGTAACTACTTTTATGAATCAGCTCAAAACACAAAAATCGAAAACAACTTTTAATGGATTTGGATAAGTTAAAAAGTTAAGTCAGTGCTAGAAGCATTGATTCTGTTTTGAAAAAAGTTATTGTAATGCATAAAAATGCCCCTGCATTGTTTGATTGATGGCAATATTGCCCCATATATGCAAAAGATAAGGTACTCAAATGTAGACCATCAAACAGCCAAACCGTCTAGTCTGGCTCTGTTTTCTCATTTTGGCGAAGAAAGAATGACACGCTGCACATACATTGTGCTGCTGACTGCAATTATAATAATGCAATCTCATTCAACCCCTTCACAAAGATTACCAGTGATTGAAAAGATGTCCTTAACAGGCCAAACACAATGCTCCATTGAATCCTGAGGATAAATTGATGATAAATGTTTGAATACTGAATACTTTTTACCAATATCTTATTACCCCATAGTCGTTAGGTCGTCCCTGCTTAAAGTATTTTCAACTTTGAGATTTTAAGATTCTTTTTGTGCTTTGCCAAACGTAAGTACGTAAGTTTCAAAATCTCCTCCCTAAATGTGCCTGGTAAAATAAACTAGAAAAACAAATGAAAATTTTAAATGAGTCCACAACATCTCACTTTATTTTGTTTCCCGTTTTCGGTGATTCAATGATTTAATCGTGCATACAGGGACCATGACTTTATTGGACATTGTTTTGATCCGATTAGTTCTCAGAAGATGATTGAAGACTCTGATCTGTAAATGGATAGCATTTTAAAGAAGGATTTAAATTCATTATTTCTTTTATGTCTCAATCTTATTAGCATGTAATAGGATGCTGCGTTCCTCCCTTCGTCCATTCCTAATCGGCAATATATAGGCAGCATCATTATTCGCCAGAAACAATCGGTTCTCTTTCCGTTAGACAGGGCAAAGTGTCTATGCGTTTACATATATAACCCTGCATCATAATGACAGAATTGTGCAATAAACCCTTTTTCATGTGTACTTAGAATCACATCAAACGATGTCATAGCCAATAAAAATGTTTCAGAGGCCTGTCATATTCGATTAAGTTGATAGGATGCGACTAAACCAAATTAATCTCTTTTCTTGTAACAACGCATTACCACCTCAACCACAGCCTCGCATAATGATGAGACGATGGATGTTCATATAAAGTAAAAGTTTTTATTGTCATTGTCCAATGTATTTTCTCAATCTGCACATTTATGGAGTTGATTTGAGGGTTTGACACCACATCATTTCATTTAAAATCACAACCTTCTCTTGCACAACACGATCTTGAAGCTCTCTGTCTGTGTAAGTGCCAGTGTGTATTGTTATTGATAGATGTGTAGATTGGGAGATGGATGGATCGATAAATATCTAGCAAGCCTAGGAAGGAACGTCAGCATGACTCGGGTTAGTTAGCAGTGCATTTTTATTGCAAGTAAAAATCACAAGGAGAATTTTTAATGAATTTTCATAAGGAATTATGGCCCTTAATTTACACTTTGCCATTTATAATAAATCATTATTGCCCCATTGAATGATGGATTGGTTGTAAATGCACCATAATTCTAATACATATTGATACACCGAGGACTACAACCTTTGTTCCCTTCGCAGAAAAATATTTATAATTTTCCCCCTTACACATTACTTATTATTTGCCAGAGGATCAGACTCATCCCTTTATTACAAATAGCTTTGATACTAAAAAAAATATGAGTCAAACCAAGCTCCTACTTTTTTTACTATCTTTCGCTCCGCAAACAAAAATGTTTGTTTGGTCAGGGGAGCATCTTTATGCATCCAATAATCATAATAATTGCAAATATTTGCAAACAATAAGGAACAAAGGTCTTATGGGGATTGCATGTGTCAGCACCACATCCATTGATCCATTCTTCCATGCAAACTCTTCCAGGAAAGGTTAGAGAAGGGCGTGATGATTTATACAATGAAACAAATAAAAGTGCACAATCCACACCTCCTCCTCCGTCATTTTTGCCGATATGGAGAGAGCATTTAATTCGTCATTAAAACCCATCATTAACAGATTTTGCAGAGGCAGATAAATTGCTCACCAACACAATATAAATTTCTAAATATAGAAAGTGCCATATTATTTTGACATCCACAGACATACACACACACTGGATATAGTCAGTCAACCTGGAGTGAAACATTAAACGTAGGGATCACGTGAGGTTGCTCAATAGAGGGTTGTTTGAATCAATCAAATCAAAACAAACTAGGAACGTTAATTAGTCAACCCACATACAAAGAGAGGTGCAAGATACGCCATCAGAAGAACAAAGAAAGAATTTTAAAAGAAAAAAACTTCCTCGCTCCCAAGCTCAACAGTTCAAAACATTCAATACAAAAGGAAAGAATAATTGGCTTCAATCTGTTTATTTGATATGAAATTAAAAAAGAAGCAATGGATGCAAAAAGATTTCTACTTTGAGCTACAATCAAGGAAAGCGAAAAAGATGTAACTGGGGCAGCGTGAGATAAAGCACTTGTCAAAGGCACTTTGAAGCCATTACTTTTATCTACATTTTTTGTTTTTCTTCGCCGTTGTTTATTCAGGGAAAACATTGTGGTGCGGAACCACCTTAAATAATTAAGAAGGTAAGTCACTTCTTCTGTAGCGTCAATTTATCTTTCCACGAACATTGTGTATGTCAAAATTACGTTGTCTTGAAGGATGGGACCACAAAGTAAGCCATAGGAAAAAGTCCATTCTTGGTACGCTGCTGTTGCAGCATGTAACAAATACACACGAAAGAACAAAATTGGAAAGGGTTAAACACGATTTTGACATGGGCAACAGAGTCTTGATCCATTGTTAGTCAATAATACGGAATAAATATCATTTTTGCTTTGGATTTTCACACAAACGCAGTACCATATTCACATACGGAGTTGGTAAATATGTGTACTTACTACCCACTAGGGTCATAGTGTCACGGCAAGTCTATGTTATTAAAAATCGGCAAAGGAATTCATCTGTCACTCATTTCTGACTTGTTCGTAATCAATCGAAATCGAAGAAGTCAAAATGTATTGACTCTGAGGCATTGCAATTGCAATAGGCCACAGTTGCAGGTAGTATGCACATCGGTTTTAAGCACATGTACTTGCAATGATAGGTAATTTTTTTGATTTTTACTTTTTGATGATAAAGACTACATAGCTTAAGCACATCCAAGCGTGTCTTCAATAGCACACAAAATCAGATCACGAAGGAAAACACTATTCATTTCAAAATGGTGACCAGATGTCAACTATACAAGCTGCTAAAGGTTCGTCCCAGAAGTAGGCTAATCTAAAAGAGTTTGTCCAGGTGCAAATTAAATATTTGTCCATATCAAGAGTAAATTTGCTACGATATGTCACCTGTCTTTTACACACCACACACACCTGCAGTTCTTGGCAGATAATTTGCTCACGGACTTTACGGTGGGATGGTTAAGGTGTGGCCCCAGGAGGGTTGAATCATTCATAAATTAAAATTACATTAATTAGTAATACGAATGTGATTATTGTAAAGGAGTTGTAGAATTAAGTTAGTTCATGTTGTAAGCTTGCACACACACACATACACATCCAAGGAATTGAGGTTATTTTTCTCAACATAGGTTCACACACACAATCAAGTTTGGAATCAGAACCAGATGAACTTTCAACGACTCAACATTTCCATTTTAGGACATAGACTCAAATTACTGTTCTTAAATCTTGCAGAACACATTCTTTCTAGCAGAGCAGTCGAGCCGATACACTTTTTTTCTGTAGTCTCAAAACTTCAAATCTCAATTTATGTGGTTCATGTCCATTTCATGTCGATACTTACACAAAAATGCACATGCAGTACAAGTCCTGTGAGAGGAGTGGGTGCTGTTTATTATGTTTTATGCTCGCCGCAGGTAAATCATAGCATTTCATTTGAACAGGTCACTAATCACATTACTAAAATAAAAATTCAATCTCTTCTCTGATACAATTCGACTCATTTTTTCAGCACGAATGGTCCTTACAGGAAAATCCTTTCTCGTATATTCCACACTGAATTGAATACTAGAATACTAGAGTAGGTGTGACAAAGTTGAAATTATGACGCCACAGGAAAACAATGGAAAGATTAGGGGATGGGAAACGCATTTTGAGAATATTTTGTTTACCACAGGATTTTATCTCACAAGACAACTCCAAATGTCAAATGTAGCAATCAAGTAATTACTGCCAAGGCGTCGAAGACGTAGGGTGTCTCACGTGTCTCATGTCATGTATGACGTACCTTCCTGCTTCTTCTAAATTACATTTATTTTGAGTCAAAATCACGTTTAAAATTAGCTTGAAACTAATCTCCGATTTCGGTTTGATAAGTCAGCTTGGCATGACGTCACATTTAGGGCCTCTGAATTAACTTTTCGATTGCTGCCAGTGATCCTAACTAACATTAACATTAATCATAGTGTCCCTACGTTTTCTTTCAGTCAGTCACTTTGGGTTCTTAACGCTTTCCTTTTTTTGCACACAGGTGGAGAAAAGATGGTGAGCTTGATAAGCTTGTGATTTTTCTTTACTTCATTCTCAGTGTTAATTTAAGGAACAATAATTTAAAAGCAAGTTCAAGTTCATTCTTATTCAATTTCCTTTTTTCCTAACTTATCTACAATTTGGCAAGGAAAGGGAAATTGCAGGGAAATTGCACATTATGTAACTAGGAAAAGGAATACCATGTTCATTTTTTTAAGATGAGAGAGTGAGATGTTTAAGGTAGATAAGCAGCAGCCTAGATCCGACTGATTGAGTGAATGAGGTTCTTGTGTTGTAGGCAAAGCATACAAAACGCGCTCAGTTATGACTTTAAAAGTCAAATGACACAAATCAACTTTCAATCGACAGTCCGGCCAGCCCTTAAATAGTCAAGAAAGAACAGGGCAGAAGAGAGGTTATTAAAAAGTAGTCTTTTGAAGGCATTCAATTTACCTATTGTTAAATCTGTGCTATGCTGCACGAACTTCAAAGGAACTAAGAATCAAAAAAGTGCAAGAAGCTATTGTCATGTTCTTTCATTTTGGGTCCTCAATGTTTGATACCATCACATTTCAATTTATCAATTAAGTTATTTATTATAATGGACAGACGAGAGGACCGTCAGACAACGGAGGTGGATATCATCAGTAATAACTCACTCGAAAGAATCGAATGTCACGAGCTTAATTTTAATTAAATTTTCTTCTTTTCACTCATGCCATAAACAACTTTATACAAGAACGCCTTAGTTCTGGGTCAATTCAATTCGCAAGTAAGAGGTTTTTTGAGCGAGCATAATTGTTTTACCTGGTTTCAATTCACCTACTACAGTGAAGTCCGCTTGGGCTTGACAATATTGATGTACTGTATCATCGTATGCAAATAGAAGGAGAAAATAAATAGGCAGAAGGTCTTTTCATTTTACTTTAGAGGTCCGATGATACAACGCTTGAGTATTAAATATATGATGATGCGCATGGGATGACATGGAATAAGGATTTAAAAGGCGAGGATAAGGATGACATGCACTATTAGTACAATATTAATGTTGCCACATCATTTCGGATACAAAAATGAATATCAATTCCATCGGTTTTGTGTATGACTGCCTCTTTAAGAGTTGTAATTATAGAAACACTCCTCACCCTTTTATACATGGCTCATCAGCAGCTTCCTTAAATGCACTTTGTTTTATCTTATCGCCTGATTGATATTATGTCCTGCAATCATTTTCATTTGCATCCTGTCGCTCTCATCATCCTTTGTTTTCCGTGCCTTGCGTGCGTCCGAGGTTCCTTCAGCCTATAAACTTACCTAAATGGAGTGTAATGATGTCTCTACACACACATAACTTAATAACATAAAGTATAAGATGATGAGATTTGAAATGGTTTTAGCAATGAGGTAATTAATTGTCCCACTTTGGTTTGGCATGCCTGATTGTCTTGTATTCTTTTCTTTCCTTTTTGACGACGATAATATGGACATGGACTTGATGTATGACAAAATTTTTAAATAGTCTTTACTCCTTTCACTTTACCTTTGGCTCCGTCAGTGCTATGTTGGTTCACCACCTGTCACCTTTAAAAATGAATTGATTGCCCAACGCAGCAATGAATGAAACGGACGCCGTAATGCCGTACGTGAAGGTTGCCAAGTCTGCCTCTCTCTCGATCTTTAAATAGTGAGGAATCACTAATCAACAGATCAATGAATAAATGTCTACATTTAAAAGCAGAGCTAAGCTTGACTTAAGAAGACTGATTTATTGCATATAATGAAAACAGTGCTGCGTTGTTATACAATTCATCTATCCGCTAACAAGACGTCATTTTAATTTCAATGGAACGATTTGGCCTTCTACTTCCAATAAAGAAAGACAAAAGGATCTTTGAACTTAATGAGATCAGGTAATGGAGGAATATCGACCTGGCTTACCTTTACAGTTTTTGAAATTGAGTTCATAGTTCAATTGAAAGGCCCATTCAATTCTAATTATGCACACCAAAGCCAAATCAGACAACCAATGCTTGTGATCTCAGATGGATGTATTACGTTGCACGACCAACTAACTACTACTGTACTGTAGTCATGGCATTCTCTTTCCATTCTCATTCTCACTTTGCTGTAAAAAGCATTTGTTAACATGGATTTAAGGACAGACAGATCCATTCTTAAAGAAAAAGGCTGTAATTCCTTGCGGAACTTGGAAATACAGGGCTAAAAAGTTGCAAGTGTCACTCTGAAGTTGGCCAAGGATCAATCCATCATGAAGTGTTTTAATCACAGAAGATGGAATTACGACTGCAACATCATTTTGGTCTATCTGATTGTGCCTGTAATAGAAACAGAATTCAATCGATGCGAGTTCAAATCAAACGCTGCACATTCAACACCGTGTGTCTCGTTCGTTCGTGACAAGGAATTAAGCAAATTGTAGTTACTTCATTCATGCGAGTCTATCTTCTAAATCAAGAGTATTATTCAGAGAGACGAGGCACAATTTAACAACTTGAATTCACAAGGTGACAGCTAATTTAAGGAACACCTTTGCAACTTTTACCTTCTGTGGAACGTGCTAAGGTGGATGACCATTGCCACACTCAATACAACTGTTTGTTTGTGTTTATAACTTTCTGACTTCGTTTCGTTTAGCCCATTTGGTTCCTTTGTCAATCCCATTGTGCTGCACAATAGACAGTGGTTAGACCACCTCAAAAAAAGCAGCATGTAGCGTCTGAAGAAGTGCTGTCAAAGTAACCGCAATTGAAAAGGACCCTCTTGGTTTAAAGACTAAGCCAATAAACAAACAGTAACAATAACAACACCGAAAACAATCATAACACAACACTGTCGCCATTGTAAACAGCAATAAAACTGTCCGTGGTCATAAATATTAATCTACTGTTTTGTGTGGGTAAACACAAAAGTGAGATGAGAAAAGAATGCAGTGACGCGTTTAACAAGCAGCTCACTTCAATGAGTGAATGAAGCAATGGAGGGTCGAGATCGAGACGAGGGTTGACTGAGAGGATGTAAACAGGTATCACTAATTCTAAAAATAAAGACCCTTTAATTTTAACATTCGAGTAGCAGGTGTATTGGATGCATACTTACTTGGCAGTTAGTCTTGAAACTAATTTTGAATCTGCTTTAAATACGGAAAAGGGGACTAGAACTAATTTCCTATTACCACCTTTCGCCAGCACGTTGCATTAATAATTGTAATTTTATTGCATCTTCCCACAATTGCATTGCAATTACGATCCTAAAGTGAATCTCTTTTGTTGACTGAAATGCGCCATGGCTTGTCATGCCATGCATGCATTTTATGACAATGCCCTGTTTAAGTATCTCAATGCCCCTTTCAAACCCCAGTCACCATACCAATCTTCATGAAATGATTCCCAACGGTTGGTTTGATTAACTCAATCGTCGATTGGTGTCAGAGTGAGATATCTTCATGGAGGAAAATTTGTAATCTCTGTCTCATCGACAGATTTCCACCACCCTTTAATGTATTGTATTATATTCTTCTTGTTCTATACGTAACTTCCCCAGGAAGTCAGAAAAAGGTGAAAGTAGACTTTAACTGTGGAATTATGAAGCGCAGTAAAGTAAAAACAACTTAAATGTTGCAAAACAAGCGTTGCTCAACTTTCCTTGTCTTGTCTCTTGCACCTCTTTCCGCTTCCCGTCTCATGTGACGATCACTACAATGTGTCCAGGATGGTTAGGAACCCGGAAACCTCTTCATTCCTTATGTTGTGTTAAAGTAAACTTGTTTTTGAAGTAGATTAAATTGGATAAATTTTTGTATTTCATCCCCTTTACGACAAAAGTTTCCCAATTCCTTCGTCAATTTTGGTTGGAGGTACATTTTGACTTTCACTAGATTTGAATCTGAATCTGCACCCCCGGTCGTAGTAACAACGGACGAGGAGAGGAGTGCCTTCGACAGGGAGATTGTGAGAATAGGACTTCCTTGAACTCATTTGGTTGGTGTAATAGGTGTGAGGAGTTGGCCTCACTTCAATTCTATGTGTAGATACCTAAGTCGATATCCAAGTAATTTTGAATTAACCAAATGCTGTTCACTCAAAGGAATTAACCGTTCATATCGCTAAGGTCAAGTTTTCATATGAATTTTAACCTAAGAATCATGATTTATTATTACTTTTGCAGGTTCGAGGTGACCAAAGAAAAGGACCAATGAAACAATCTTTCCAAATTTCATCCAAAGACATTCTCAATGCAGTAGAGTGAGGGGGAAGTCGAGACACTTGCCGGACTGTCTCAGCTAAAGACGATGGCTTCATGTATAGAAGGAGTTGACGAGACTGGAGGGGATCCATTACAACTGCTCGAGGAAGACGAGACTTCTGTATTTCTCCAACAAGTCGACACGATGGGCACAGAGGAAGGAAAGAATGAAAATATGTTTGGGGTTGAACAAGACCTGCAAGAGGAAAATGCTCTCAGAGAAATCGTGAGTCTCGACTTGTCAGTGCTTATTATTTGCATTTATTGTCTCATTCTTCTGTTGTTGCATGTATGATTTAAAATTCTAGAAGACCCATAGCTTTCACTTTCATACTTTTTCTTTATTGCATTAGCATTTGCTGTACTTTGTATTTTCTTGCTCTCCAGGATGCATGCATCCATGACGTTGAAGAGAAATGTCTCTGCACATACCAATTTTGATAGGACGACGTCTGTGACCCTAAATAACGAAGCTACTTCAGGTCGTACTGACTGTCCCATGACTTATCATTCCATTATATGAAGCACAGAAAATAAAAACAGTTTTGCAATTGATTTTCAAAGTGAATCGGTTCATAATAAAAAGGGTATGTATCCCTCTTTGCATTGAACAAAACTTTCGCTTTCAGTCCTACTTCACAGCATTTGTTACAACGGTTTTCTTTTTATCGCGGATATGGCACATTCTCTGTTGAGTGAATGTGAAACGCCATTTATCATGGCAATGCCCTTATTCTCTTCTTTCTCTTTCCAGTGTTCTGGCTTTTTTTTAGTTTTCAGTCCCATTTGTAGTATGGATCTGCTCCAGGGAGCTAAGATTCCCTTTCTGACCTGATTTTGACATGCTGTGTGTACATTTTCTAGACAAGAGTGGTAAAATAGCCATTCTGCAGAGATGATTTGATTTCAGTCCATTTTAGTTTATTTTTTTTATTGTAAACTTTCAAAATTCTTGGCATCACAAAAAAAGACAGGCGATGGGTTGCATATGTTGAATTGTGAGTAGAAACGAAATACTTTCATTGACAAATGAAGTGATTGCCATCATTTCTCAACGCGTCCAATTAAAAATTAATCCTGCATATATTTTTTTTACAACAAACACGTCTGAAACTGGATCCCGTTCAGCGACATTCACTTATTATTACATCGGGTAGGTGACAGTGAATCAGTTGAAGTATCTAGCTTAGTATGCAAATTTATCGATGAGAGTTTTTGCGTGACACACTTGCCTTGTCCATTCAAATCGATAAAAAGAAATCCCCTTCGGTTGATTTCGCAATGTATAAAATTGTCAGTGTGAGTCAATGGTATATTAGACCGATCTAATCACACAAGGGAATGTTTAGTTCATTTTGTGAGGACAAATTAGGATCCTTCTCTGACCACAAATTAATTAAAAAAGTATCCCAGATGTATTTAAGGGATATTTTCTGTTGAAAGTACAATTGAACATGTACAGAGATTCTGCAAGGGTAGATGGCCAATCTTTAAACGTTAAATAAAGTAGATTTAAACATGATGTCACTCTCTTGAACCCTACAACCAGCCTTCTTTCTTTGGGAATGTAATTGCGAATTACCTTCTGACCTCTTCCATACAACACCACAACAATGAACTTTTCTCCCTTTGAAAATTAAACTTAAGAATTTACGATTCTGAGATGGCACATTCCAATGATAATGAGCACACGTCAGATCTCAAATGTCCATTTCTTCATATAATGTTACACCTACCATTTAAAACGGTTTGGTGATGTACACTTACTAATCCTTACAGTCCGTCTAATCAACCGAGCATATCTACTTTGATTGTACTCGCAACTTGGGTAATAATTATTCAAGAGTGCGACTGACACGTCTGTTAACCTCGTCTGTTAAACTCATCTATCTAAATCCATCTTTAGAAAGAGATCAGTGTAGATTTTTCATAACTTTCCCAGAATGGAACAGCTCTCCTAAATTGCTGTTTGAATGAAATAGTAGAAGGATGATAATGATATCGTTTTTGCAGCTTAATTCACTCAGATTTTTTAGAGTGCCGAATGAAGAGGAGAGGAGACACATTCTACACTTGGTGCGTTGGAGGAGAAAGGTCTGGTAGATGTGTGGATTACCTGCCTTAACGTCGCTACAGTTGACTGGACAATTACTGGTTTAAAGATTGTCGTATTTGGCATTATTCGTAATGTAATATTGGAGCTTTTCGACTCTCCACTTTTTTCACTTTGTTAAAAAAAAACAGAGTAAAACTGGATTGAAGTAAGAGTGGGCACCTACCTTGAGTTATTCAGATGTAGAGGCGAAATTACAGCGGGGTTAATTCACTTTATTTGTCTTTCTGAGTGACTAAATGAGTTAAATAGTCTTGCCCTCATTAGCGACTAGTCACTAGTAGTATCGAGGTAAGTTGAAGCCAGTGCAGGTACTCTTTTCGTCTCAACTTGTCATTGTAAAGTCACAGAATCTCACCCAAGTCTCCATAATCTCCTTATTTAAAGATCTAATTTTTCCACATTGCGATTTGTAGAAGCATTGGTTCCTAGTTTAGTAGGGAGCAACGTTAACAGTTGTTCAATTTGCACACCTCTGGTACAAATTGTCGTTATATCAAATTATCATTCAAAGACTTTGAAAGGGGCTATTCAAAAAATCAATATTTAGCCATACCATCGCCTTCATCCTTCAGAC
>JAQIWU010000253.1:0-30831 GCA_034696445.1 Isotomiella minor
AAGGCATAATCACATATTTTAAATCAAGCTCTATGGTTCTCTTTTCTTGTGAGTCAAAGCAAAGCAACTAGTTAAATGCGATTCTCTTTAAGTTGGATGGAGGAAGTGAGCCATACATGTATACACTCAACTTCGTCTCAACTTTCTCTCTTCGGCAATAAATACAAAGAGCCTTTATGTCTAAATGTAGTCGCGGGTTTAGAAGTCTTGTGGGAATTGCCATAGCCTCTCTGTTCCTCCTCTAGCTTTCATTTTTCATTCAACTCCAATGTGAATCCACTCACTCTCGATGCTTACGTTGCGTAAGTTTAAACGAATTTATCACTCAATCTCTTCCTAGCCAAACTAAACTGAACTCTTGAGTTGGACACAAACAAGTCAATATTATTAGAGATGCGATGCTACCCCTATTTTCATTTCCTTCTTCAATCATTGAGTGGATGAGGCTTCACCTGAAAGTATCTAAAGTATAAGACCAGACGAAAGCTAGGTCATATAAACGAAAATTAATCAAGTTGAATCGATTCAGTTCAGTTCAATTGGAGCGAACAAATTTCCGGACTACATTTACCTAACGAGTGGACCGAAATTTGTTGGCTCATTAGAAATCAAATTAAAAATTCAGTTGAACAAACACCATTTTCTCTCTTGTACTTACCTATAGAACCAAAGTGGAGGGCACTCAACGTTTGTTTGTATAACCAGCGACATTGATGAAACTTTCACACTTGTCTCAACTCAATCCTCTTAAATTTACTCCTCTGTAATGGAATGCATACAAGTCACACACATGGGATTGAAACCTCTATATATTTTATGGCCTGTCTGTTAAGGTGATGTAAATTGATGGATTGGGAAATTACGTGTTTGTCTCACCTTGCCCCCTTTCTTGCTCTGGGTTCATGGCTATTATTTCTATCTCTCTCACACTCCCGTGGAAGTACGTAGATGTGGTGTCTGCGACGTACATACTTCACCGGAACTGTGAGAAAGTTGGCAAGCCGTCAGAAAGGAAAGTGTCTAAATGTGTATGCATTAAGTGGATCAAATAAAATGTCAGATGTAAAACCTTTCTCCCCATTTTCTCACTACATTTCTATGTAAATATTTAATAACGTTTATTTGTCAACATAATGGAACTGGATAAGTAAGTAAAGGACATTCCTATGGCAGCCTGAGAGCAGGGGCGAGTAAGTGGTGGTGGTGAAAGTAAAGAAACAAGAAGTGCCATTGTGTGTGTGTGAGAGAGTGTCGGAGAAATGCAAATGGCTACCGGCAGTATGTCCCATTCTCACAATCATTCTCAGGCAGGGACAGAATGGGAGGACACTGTAAATGAATAACACAGCAACAACTGTGCTCAAGAATAAAAGCTTTATCTTAAAATGGCTATTATTATTCATTTTCTGAGAGACAAGTTCTCTCCTACCAACGCGACGCGACATTCTACTTTGTGCCTAGGCTAAGCAATCAGTTTGGTTAGATAACCTACTTGTATTTAATCATGGAGCAAAACCCGCATTAGCAGCATTTATGACAAAGTATTCGCAACTACAATAATCAAGACAAATTGTTTTAAGACGCTAGATTTTTATCCAAAAAATTTCTCTCACAACAAAGTTCTCGTCTGACCCATTTGTTTCCCCCTATCCTTCACGCTTAGAGGGACAAATTCACTTTTTGAGACGCAGATCTGCATAAGTAGAAGAGAATATATTTAAACTTCAACTTTAATTTGAAGTTTTCCTTTTGATTCCAAGTATAAATGAATAGAGGATACAGAACCGTTTGTCCCAAACCCTCCCAAAACTTTTGTTTACACGAAACTGCAGGTTGTGTGGTGGTGTAAATAAATGGCGCATAACTTATGAGCCAATTTGTCGTTGAGTGAAGGTAGGACAAAGCACAATGTTCTGGCAAGAGTTGCTAAAAGATAAAGTGTGGATAAGGCAGGCCACTTAATTTATTTCTCGCTGGAGGGACGAAGGAAACAAAAGTGAGTGGAGGTGAAAGTATGAAAGGGTAAAAGTTAAGTAGTTGAAGGTAACTTTTCACTCTCCTTGTCTTCTGTCTTCTTGACAGGGGAAATAGAATAAAAAGCAAAGCAGTTTGTTCCCTCCTCTCTGGAGCCTATCTTTCTACTTGCCTTTCCTCTTATTCCTTACGCATGATAAGATTCACATTAAATGCGTCATTCTTATTATACCATGCCAGGCCGTGACAAGAACAAACAAAAGGGTGCATGAGTTGAGGACAATAATTTTCAGCTCCCATTCAAACCTTTCTTCCAAAAGCCTTGGTTTGGTTTGTCAACCCAGAAAATATGAAAAACCAAAGAAAAATGAGGTTGCCTTAAGACGGGAAATCCTGTTAAGCTGGGTTGAATAAGCACATCCAACTTTCCAGTAAAATAAAAGATTAGAAAACCAAACTAGGTATATACACACACATACAACCAAACTGTCAAACTTCATAAACGTCGAACTCCTTTTGGAAAAGCTTCAAAAAATAATGACGGCAACATACATAAAAGAACGATGCTCTTGCTTGAGTGTTTCGCTTTATAAATTGTATATAGAAAAAAGAAAGCAAAGAGAAAAGGGGTTGCTTTTCCCTCTTAAAATTAAGGAAAACTTTTCTGTAATTTTGTAAGAATAACGCAAGAAAGAGTAAGTCAAGTCAGAGTTAGTTCCCCAAGGCCTTTATTTTATTCATTTTCTCTACATCTTGCGAAATCTGTAAAGAAAAGAGAAACTCAAGCAAAAACCCTTTGAATTTGACTTTCTCTCTTTCTCTCTCTCGTCTCTTAAAAAAGACTTGAGAACAACTTCTTCAAAACAAACTTTTCTATTAAGAAGACTTAAATTGGCTTATAGTGATTTTTGATGCCAGTTTAATCCATTTTCCAATCAGTCAATTCCAGTTTCTTTCTTCTTTGATGTTGAATAAAAGTTGTTAAATTTATGAAATCTAAGAGTAATCCGAGTGAAAGTTTCATAAAATAAAATCGAATACTTTTTAACTCAATCCACCCTTTTTCTCTTTTATATTTTACAGCCACGGCTCCTGCGATAGTGGTGGTATGCCTGGGTGGGGTTCTTTTCCTCGTTGGCATCGTGGCTGTCACAGCCTTCCTCTTCCGGCGGAAATCATCCGTACCATACCGCAAGAGTGGAGTGTATTTGACAAATCGTTCCCCAATAAATGAAGATGTTCCTCTCAGAAGCCAGGTAATCATTCGGAAAACATCAGAAGCTAACACATGTGGAACCCGAACCCCGCATCTTGTTATGAAGAAGAGCCCAAGTCCCCCACTCCACTACATGACACCTTCCCCTTCCTCAAAAAATGTCTCTCCAGGAACACCGACGGAGGATGGGATTGGATCAGGAGGACCAGGTGGTGGTGGAGGGGGAGGACGGAGGATTAACAGAAACGCTATTGCAATTCACACCAACCCAATTTGCAACACGGCAACTTATTGTGAGGTTCATGGAAGCACAAAGTGCACTCATGGAACAAAGCCTGGGTCTAATCATTTGGTGAAAAAGGATGCCAATAAAAGTCCCCGTACCTCACCTCAAATCTCACCCTCTACATCAACCCCAGCCATCCATCTGGGGTCACAGCATAACCAACAGCAGGAAGCCCATTCTCTCAATCTGAGGAATGGGAACACGACCTGTATCATGACGACTGAGGAGGATCATCCGACGACTTCTGTGGTGGGGAAAGGAGAGATGACAACGACGACGTCTTCTTCTTCAGCTTTGGAAACCTCTTTTTCATCGACTTCTGAGGCTGTGGTCACGAGTGTGGTTGGAAAGTCGGAGCTGGGCGTCCTCCACTTTAGAATTCGGTAAGAAAGCAATATAATGACAAAGCAATAGCGTGTGGATTTGTAGCTCTGATTTTACGACTTATCGTAATGCCATAAATCTGCCGGTTGGTCTGCTGCTTCCTTCTCCTCGCTCTCTTTTTCTGTTATTTGTTTGTTTGTCCAAAAAGGAAGATATTCATTCTTCACCCAGAATTGCTTAGGTTGTGTAAAGTATTTACGACTTTGGGATGTGAAAGTGGTAGTTTACATATAATTCTTTGAGAAAAGAGGCTCAAGGCCCGTTTCTGCGAGCAAACTTTCTCCATTCTATTGTCAAAATTAAATTTCGAATGAGAATCGTTGGCCTAAATTCTTATTGTCAAGACACACAAGTCAAGACTGGCTAAAGTCAAACTGGGAAAGAGGAAGAAGACTTTAAACCAAAAGCAAAGCCACAAAAACTCAAAACCTTCCCAACTTCTTGGCGAAAAAGAAGTTTTACCTACGGGTTGGTTGGTTGCTGCTGCTGGACATCACGCTGAGCGGTGTACTATCAAGAGGCCCATAATCTGTAATTTATTGGGCACTAATGTAGATGGAACTTTGTCTATGAAATTCTTTGGGGGGGAACAACAAGACAAGTGGAGGAGGAGGGTCATTCATGAGATGACTAGCTTCCTATTATTCGTATCCAACTAAGATAGCGAGAGTAGAAGTCGTTAAATACTTGAACGAAACAATTAATAAGCCACCCACCCACGAGGCTTAAGCTCAGTTTGTCAAAGGGCAATAAAGAGCAATGTTTAGTCAATTAAATTAAATAATGTTGAAACGAAGTGTATTCAGCATAGGGATGGGGCAATAAGAGAAAGTAAACCCATTTCTGCATAGGAAAAAGCATCTCACGGATCAAATGCATATGTTTTTGCTATCTGCGTGGGTGACTGACTTGTTATTGTTTCCTATGGACAATCATTGAGAGTATCTCCCATTCAAACAAGCTATAAATAACCGTATACAACCGTCAATATTGACAATGTAACATGTTGGCAAGAGAGAGAAGAAAGAAAGTGAGATCAAGGCACTTCATGAATATTAAGTCGATGTTCTTGCGTGTAAAAGTGTAAATAAAACACAAAGGGAAAGAAATCCATGCAAAGTCGGATTTCAAGAAAAATAGCTCCGACGTCATGATGAACCATTTATCCATTCAAGAGAAGAGTCGTTTCTCGGTAGAGAAAGCAGACTGCTCTGCATCCTCCCTATGCATTGTCTGGCTTCTTAGTCTTGAGTCCAATAAAACCTGGCTTTACGGTTATTGCATGCATGCAGCGCATCCCTGTCAAGGGGTGAAAGTTAAGATCGTACCACCACCACCACCACAATTATTTAGTATACAGCAAAGCGAGCAACAGTATCTTGAGCAGCAGGTATCTTTCTGTAAGATCAAGACGATGAGATTACAGCCAGAGATGAGAGTCGTCTTGTCTGAAGCACACACACGTCGTCTCTTCAGAAGATGAAATTGATCCAACCCAACGGTGCACAACAACAACGCCAGAAGAACAAATTTGGGAACAGGTCCCTTCAGTTTGAATGTATGAACCTATTTGTCACTGTCCTTAATGTGTGCTTTACTTGTCTTGACGTTGCTTTTTTATTAGGTACAAAACTAGTTTGTACGTTCTTTGTGGTGAGGAGGACAGAGTGTGGAGAAAGTGTGAGAGGGATGCTTCAATGACTTTCTCTCTTGTGTCTGACAGTGAATTGAGTCGAGAGTATATGAGTATGAATGAGGGTGTAATTTTACCCCATGATGATGTGCTGTTATATATCTAAGTCTACGTGTTGAATTGAGATTGGTTTATGCCTTCAATCTTCACTTTCCTTCCTTATCCTTCCAGGTTCAACGAGGAGAAGGGGACGTTGGTGGTGACAGTGGTGAAGTGTGAGGATCTTCCAGTGAAGGACACTTCCTTGATGACTTGTGACCCGTACGTGAAATTGCAACTTTTACCCGACAAGCAACAGCGCGTGAAAACAAGGGTCTTGAGACACACTCGTCAACCGGTTTTTGATGAAGACTTCACTTTCTATGGCGTGCAGTTGGATCAGTTGACAGTAAGCATTACTTTTACCTTTCAAAGACATTATGTAAGAAAAAGTGACAAAATTAGTTTCCATAGACTTTCTTTTAAGAAACTATTTTCACACTTGTCAATTTCACCCAAAATCAACAAGTTTTGACAAAGTACCCTTCCCAGATATGTATCTCCAGAACCTGGAGAAAGTGAATTCATGACAAAAGGAGTCGTGAATACTGTTAATCTGTATTTGGTTTACGAATTATCAATCAGCAAACGACATTTAAAGGGTTACTCTAAATTATACGCAAAGATAGATATTATTTGTGCGTGTGTACATTGGGAAGAAATATAATATGCGTGTTTGATTTTGATTTCAGGAAATGACATTACATTTCGTGATGCTCAGTTTCGATCGATACTCCCGTGATGATGTTATTGGTGAGGTATTTTATCCGTTGGAAGCATTGGACTTGCAAGGAGCAGTTGCAGTCGACATATCCGTTGACATTCAACCTAGAAACTACAAGGTATAATCATATTTCTTCTTCTGTCCCTGTCAAAACTGTCGTGATGTTGGACAGCTAACAAGCTAAGTTCGCAAGAGAATAATGTTACAGACAAACAAACAGATTCCTCACAAAATCCAACTTGCGACTTTCTTCTAAGCGTCATGTTTCAAAGAAAGAAAAGAAAGTTTGTTATCCTCCTGATTCATATCCAGCCACTAAAGAAGGGATTAAATTACTTTCTCTATAATTACTAGATAAGCAGAATTGCCAATAAATGGTACTTGCAATTAGATTACCCATCCAGTAAAGCTCTACCTTTGGAATCAGAACGGACCAGTTTCCCCATTAATTACTAATTTGATTTACCTATAATCCCAACGGAACCACTTCCCTCTTCTCTGAGATAATTGAAAGTAACATTGCCAGTTTTAATTAATTATTGAGAGTGACTTGATTACCCGACTCTTGACCCCCTTCTCCATCTAATCCAGCATAATTGAAGGAAAGTGGAGGGTAGAATAAACAAACAAAAGTCAATACTATTATCCGTATGTATATAAGGACCTCTTCACAAAATGTAGCTTCCATTCCCTGTTATAGTGCAAAGTAGGTGCCATGGGGCACTTTGAGATTCAGGCTCAAAGGTTGGGCTGTGGCTAGGAGAATCTCTACATTTACATTTACTCTTCATTCTAAAAGGAAAACACAGGATGAAGCAACCGGATAAACAATTAATAATTCAGGCCGTGCTTGCTTACAGAAACGAAAGAGAGAGAAATTGGTAAACGTGCAATCTTTTTTGTCAGAATGAATGTAAGTTTCCTCATCATCCGTCAAGACGGATGTGACATGTATGCATGTGAGTCCCCACTGTCATGAAATATAGAGCCAAGTCACTTTGAATTTTAGGAGAGAAGAGAGAAATGAAGCCTCACTGGGTTTAGGTTTGCGTAACACCCATTAAGAACAAACAAACATTAGGCAGGCAGGTAGGCTTTTAACTTTGCATGACACGACATAATGCAAATGAGACAAGTAAACTAAACTAAAAACTAGCTTCGCTCTCTCGCATTTTCACTTTCACTTTCATCCACCTCCCCGGGTCCTGTTTCCCTGTCTCTCTTCTGACATTCTTTATCTTTGCATTCATTTGTCCTTTTTATCTTATCTCATCTAGATGCAGACGCAAGGGCGAGGGGAGGTCCTACTTTCTCTCTGCTGGCAGCCTACGGCAAATCGACTGACAGTGGTAGTTTTGAAGGCTCGAAACTTACCCAAGATGGACGTGTCCGGACTCGCAGATCCTTATGTCAAACTGTATCTTATGTACGATGGACAAAGACTTGTTAAGAAGAAGACTCATGTGAAGAAACGGACCTTGAATCCTGTATTCAACGAGTCATTTGTTTTCGATTTACCACCTGCGGCCAGCCAAGGCAGTAATTTGGAAAAAGTCTCTCTGCAAATTCAACTCCTGGACTGGGATCGTGTTACCAAGAATGAGGTATGATATATTTTTTCCCCTTCCCTTCCCTTCCCTCCTCCACTTTAAAAGGAACCACAGTTTGTGGCTTTGGCATGGAGAAAGTTTCTGGCATTGCATTGCAGTCCAACAAAGTCCCTGCTTGTTCCCTTGGGGAGAAAATCAAACAAGTTTTTTTTCTTCTTTCTCAAACTGTGCGGAGGCGAGAGTTACAGAAGCAGCAGAGTTTGAATGAATGGTCGTCGTGACGAAAGAAGAAGTTTTTATTTGTCAAAACTAACAAAGTCAAGTCAGGGTGTGAAATTAGGGCAAGAGTTGGTGCCTTTCTGTTGCCTTTTCATTTTATTTAAGGAAATAAAGAAAACTTTTACTCATTGCACGTTGACTACGTGTACATTTAAGGTGAAAGTAGAGTTTCTTTCGGTCGACTGTCTGCTTTAATAACTTTTTTTCACTTTGTTAAACCGGGGCTTTCTTTGCCATAGAGCCTCTTTCCTTTTCATCCAATGAAGCTTGCTTACCTACGTCAGAACCATTTGACCTTTTTAGAGGGGCCAACAAAACAAAAAAAAATCTTAAGTAAACCAAAGACGAAATATCACTTTTTTGATAGGAGAAAGCAGAACCACCTTTGAACCCTGACGTCACTAAAAACACTCTAAAATTTATGTAATTTACTGAAGTAATATTCACTCCAATATTTTTTTATGACAACCCTACTATTCGACCGTTGCGTAATACGACAGGAAAAGATGAGTAAACAGTCAATAAGAAAAAGGGCTTTCCTTTCCTATCCACTTGTTCGGAGTTAAAGCTCCAGGAAACTTTTTTGTTGAGATTGTACAATGCACCATTAATTCTGATTGTCCTCTCTACCCTACTGCGTTTGTTGCTTTGTTCCCATGTTTGTTTTCTTGTTATTTTTATGGCGTATGATGATATATCATTATCTTCTTCACATCAAGTGCCCTATTGTTGCACACGTACGTCCTATCGTATACCTACACTAACTTTCTCTCCTGAGTTGCTTTCTCCTTTTTTCATTCAATCGCATTTTGCTCCACAAAAAAAAAGAACAAAAAAGTAAACAAAAGGAAGGCATGTTTCGAGGTTTCCTTTTTTATTTTCTCTCTTCTCTATGTTTGTGAATGAACATAAAGTACATTCGTTTACTCGGGCCCACAAACTGGAAAATAAGCTGGTTTGCTGGGTCCTTTCTCTCTTCCTCCCTTGGGAGACGTCATTGTCGAATCAAAGTAAAAGTTGTTGTTGGTATCTTATTATTTGCAGGTAATTGGAAGGCTGGAAATTGGCAGTGGGAGTGGGATGGAACATTGGAACGAAGTTCTCAATTGTCCGAGACGACAGATCGCTGAGTGGCATAAACTTCTTGATTAGTTTTAACTTAGATTAGCCAGAGTTTGCTTGCTTGAACTCTCAGTTGGAGAAGAAGAAGAAGAAGACGAAAGCTTTCATCTCTCTTCTGTATTTATGTACCCCTTAGCAGCAGAAGCAGAAGCACAAGTAGCAGCAGGAGGCATCAAAAAGGAAATAAATTTAAACAAGCTCTGCCGATGATACATCCTGTCGTGTCAACCTGTCTGGGGAAAGCATCTCCTCATTATTTCCATTATAATGCACGCTTTGTCAGAGAATGAATAGAATTTAATCTGTTACTTTTTTGAGTAGTCTGTCCTATAACAATGCTATAATAATGCCATTATTCTGTCCTGTCATATTCCATTATTATTCATAGTTTGAAAACAGCTTTTGTGTCAAAAATAAATAAAGAGAGACGTTATGTGCACATACACAATGAATTGAGCTGATTAATTACTGTAAGACGATACCTACAGACACCTACACACAAACCTATACCATCACTCCATCACGCTTGTTAATTATAGGCTAACTCTGTCATTGTATTATTGTAATTAATATGTTTAAAAAAGTAGTCTAGATTTACTTTAATAGTCATAAAAGGAACAGGAACTGATTGATTCTCTGGACGAAGGAAAGGAAGCATAGAAGAATGAAATAATAAAAGATTATTTATGCTACTCTTCTTAATGAATCAGTGGGTAGGACACTTGGTTAATTGACGGTATAATCATTGAAAGGTATTTAGGTAATGTAATGTAGAACATAGCTCTAGTAGCTTGTAGTCATGTAGTAAGTAATGGAAGAATGAACGTAAACTTATATAAGTAATACTATGAATCTATAAATCCTAAGATTTCTGTCAAACGACAAGCTTGAAATAAATGATTGCGTATCACACCTTGTGCTTATCACCTCAGTCACTGTGGCTATCATCGGGATTTTTGTCATCAAAAAATCATCTTTCTAACTGCGAAATACATACCGTCGGCCAAGCCAAGCCAAAGGCAAAGTGAAAGTTGAAGAGAGAGAAAGTCTCAACTGCCCCCGAGTCTCATAAAATCCGCATTTTCTTCTCAGTTTGAATTTGTGCCGAAAACATTCTCGTCTCCTCATTTTTGCAAAAGTAAAAAAATTAAAAACGCTTTTGAAACTTTCAAAACATACAAATTGTCCCCACTTTTTTCAACAAAATAAAAAGAGAAAGATGACAACGTTGGAGTCGGTTATCGTGGAGGATATCCCAAAAGACAGTGACAAAACGATCGATAGAGAAAAGGTAAAAGTCTTGAACATCTTAACCACGGGTCCCCAATCCCCCAAGTAGTAATTTAAAACGTACATTCCATTATTTCAGACATGTCCCCTTTTGCTCCGAGTCTTCTGCAGCACCGGTCGTCATAACTCCCCCTCCGAGTACAATGGTGGAAACGTCCCTGCAAACGAACTTCAAATCTACACCTGGTTCGTCATTTTTCATGATTTCCTGAGGTTTGTCATTTTAATTTTGTATGTTTTCCTTCCTTCCTAGGATGGACGCCACGCTGAAGGAGATCTCGGGCCTCGTGAAGGAGGTCAACCCTGACGCACGGAGACATGGAACGGTCTTTGACTTCTCCTTGGTCTATCCGGACAGGGACAACAAGTTTCGTGGTGGTGGGTCGTACAAGAGTCGCCCTGTGGGAACGACGATTTCAGGACAGAAGAATCTTGATGACAACAAGACGCTGAGTCAGTTGCGGTTCACGATAGGGGACTACTTGGACATTGCCATCACTCCCAGTTCCCGTGTCCTCAACACTGGAAATCAACGCCGACCAATGAACAGATACTAAGGAGGCAGAGGGAGGAGGACGTCTTGACCTTTTTATGTAAATAAGTAGTGCTGTTTTTTTTAAATTTTCAATTCATGTCATGAACTTGGAACATTATACGTTTTGAATTTAAACTTGATATATGAATCATTCATAGTTTATTCACTTATTTCCGAAGCATTTGTGTAAACGTATGCATTCTCTCTAGCAAAGCAGGCATGACTGCGGTAACCGAAATATCAATCAATTCTTGCATGTGTTTGACAGCTGCCTCGTCATTCAATTCCAAACGAAATTTGTCCAATACTTTTTTCACCGTTTTGTCTGGCTCCAAGGCGATGTCTGGAACGCTGGCTCCCACCATCAGTGAAAATAAGTTTAAAATTAGGTTGGCATGTCTACGAAATAAGGATTATGTAGAAGACTTTTCTCTTTGTGGGTAAAATAGTGGATCAATTAATTACCGTCGCAAATGTAAAAAGGAGGTGTAGCACAGTTTTCTGAACTCTTGATAGTACTCTGAGTTAATCCCACCCATCCCTTCTACCATTTCCTTGCTGAGTCTCATTGGTGGAGGCATGGGTTTTGGGTCACGTCCTAAGATGTAGCCAAAGTCAATATGAAACAGATTTCCTTCCCGTGTGAGTAAGAGGTTGTCCAAATGTCTGTCCCCCACGCCAAGCAAGTAGGTGATGACACAATACCCAGCTGAAATTAGTAAATGGTTGTTAGTCTTTGGCTTAAGTTTGGAAACAAGAACTAATGTGCTGTTGCAGTACCACAGCTCTTCACGTAGGTGTCCATGACAGTAGACGATATTCCGTACATGTCATTTTCAGAGGGGTGGTACTTTTTGAAGAAGTTGTGTAAAGTGCCATGGTCCGAAAGCACCTCAGCGACAGGGGTAGATTGGATGAATTGAACAAAACCTGCAGATATATTTTGATATCAGCAAAGAATTATTACAATAATCTAACAGCTCACTCACCGTGACTTGTACTCGTTGCTAGCACCCTGTACGGAGTGAGTTTCAAGTCTAGATTTTCCTTCCTTAGTAATTTATCCATTAAGGTAATTATTTGTAAAATTAATTGGTCTTGGCGTAGGTCATCGCCATGCTTGAAAATAGCAATGTACGGTAGGCCTGATTCTGTGCGGAATGTTAGTCGGCAAGGCATCTGACTCGATTTAAATAGTATTGCCCTGCAAATTGGCGCAATGTTAGGTTGACACAAATGAAAAGATTTAAGTTGGCTTACTCCTTTGGAATGATTCCAGTAATACGAATTTCCGGATCCAGAGGAAATGGAAGAGGATCAAATTTAGTGAAATTAATTTTGAAAGCATTATGGTCCTGCAACAGCGCCTGCAGTTTCTCCATTTTCTTTTGCCTGTTGGCACTTTCCTTTGCAACAGTTTTGACTACTTCCACTAGTTTAGAAATAAACTTTTGTTGGCGAGAAATAATGTCCCTCCTTTCCTGCCATTCTTGTTTTCCATTCTTCATACACTATTTAGAAAACATGGCGTTGTTGTTATCGTTAACTCCTTACCAACGAATAAGTAACTATAATTACCAATAGAAATCGTCTCATTATAGTTAAATACATTTCTCGAACCCTGAAGTCCTGCTTGACACCAACTTCCTGGTCTTCGCATTCAACCAACAAGTACCTAATTTTAAACATCAAAAGAGAACGCTGGATTTAAGAAACAGCCACTCGAATGAAAGTTGTGCATTACTTACCAGAAGAAGTAGTTGGCCAAAGTAATATTCTCGCATGCCCTGTGTATCAAAAATGTTGCAAGGTCCGGTTTCTCTACGTCCAACTCAGCATCAATCTTCTTCACCGATGCTATACTTCCGTCAGGAGCCATTGCTCCGACAACTGCACTCAAATTGGAAGCCAAAGATGCGTCTGAGGCACTGTGACCTTTGGAGGCTACATCTGCAAGATTCCCCGTAGGTGAGTGTCGTCCAGGGATAGACGTGGACGAGGTGGAGCTATCAGAAAACTCCTTTTCCTTTACAGTTGGAGGAATATTCACGATCGATTTTTTTGTATCTGTTATGATAGGTTCTACAAATTGTAAGTCCTTGCTATCAGCTAATTCCACGATATGCAGAGAGTCAACATTTTCATATTTTAAAGCTTGAACTAATTGCAGTAAGTAGAGTAGCAGATCCTATAATGAAAATCAATTATGCACAAATTAATACTAATTCTCTACAGAATTTGTCTTTTCATTACCTCATCAGGAGCTTGTTTTAACCGAGCAACTGCATATGCTCGTACCGCAGGGTGGGCAAATGATGGTCCCAATAATTCCAAAGCGTCGTGAACATCCATTACCGACCAACGCTCCAGTAACTCTAGCCCTTGACGTTCCTCTCCAGCAATTTCCCACTTCACACACTTCAAAAATTTGGCCAATGCCTGTCAGAAAGTCAAAATCAGTTACATATGATAGATAATTATCTTAAATGATCTAAATTCTACCTTCTTATTTGAACTTAAGTAGTAACGGAATTTCCAGATCAAATCTTGCTCTTCAGAAGACAGTTGTTGCGTAGGGGGATAGTTCACAATTGCATTTAATTGATCACGAACAAATGCATTGGGCTTGAGGTCTATGTCCGACAGTCCCGTTCTTGCACATCTTGAAAGGATGTGATGCTTGTTTTCCACAATATTATCCTGCAATTACAAAAGAATTTTAAGTTAAATATTGATAAACAACAAGGCAGTTTGAGGTGAGGCCAATTGAGAAAATTCCGCATAATGGTAAATTGAATGGAATTTTACACGCCTACAGAACAACACGAGGGTAGACTTCGTCTTATCTAATGTGTTGATTTGCTTCAAATTCTGGTACACAATTAATTAATTACACAAAAAGGTCCTTACCACTTTCTGTCTCTTATCTTTGTTTGAAAAACTCACGTCATACCCTCTATCTTTCTTCCCCCATGTCCATCGTCTTTTTAAATTGAAACGCATCAAGACTAGAAACAACTTGATCGATGCTAAATACTTTTTAAAGAACGAACGCCTCGCCATTCTTGTAAACTTCACTTGTCGGCAGGAACATTAATCGAGTTGGCCACCCACTTTACACCCTTCCTTCTTTCTTCAATCTACCAAATCTGACTGAGCAGAATATATGTAATTCTACTTGAAGCGATTGCCTGATTTAGTAAAGAAAAACTGTGCACTGGAGTACGCAACTAACTATTGACACTATCTCTACTAAATCCAACCGATAATGTATGCAAACAAACGATAAAAAATCCTGACTCAGAATTCATAATACCAATTATTACACCAACCAGAGGGTAAGAAAAGAATTACATTGGCCCTTATTCTCTTCTCGCCTTGCCCACGTGATAGTTTAAGATTAAGTTAATGTTTTTACGAGCATTATGTAAAGTAGCCTAAGAAAGGAATATATTTCTTTATGGAAAATCTTACCAATAGAATTTCGTGGTCTGGTAACCATAACGATTCAGCACCGGTTAAATGACCAGAAGATTCCATCAACTCTTCCGAGTTTTTCTCATAGAAACTGATAGAATACTAGAGATACAAATGAGCGAAACGAATCATTAAAATCCTCATTCATTGGAATTAGTGCGTAATCGCATTAAATAAATACCTACCTGAACTCTGTCAAACTCAGCGATGGGGAACTCGACATTTAAATACAAGAAGTCTGACTCACGCTTTTCTCTCTCACATAAAGCTTCAATTTCCATGAACGTTAATCTGTCCAACCAGTCGACTTTACTCATTTGTCCCATTCTGTGTTGCTTTGCCAACTGAAATTAATTGGTTTATTTATGACATGACGCCTAATAAATACCAGCTAACAAATCGATTAAAAATTTCCATACTTTGGTCAGACGATACATTTTATTCCCCTTTGGCCCCTTGCCTGGGGTTACAGTTTTCTCACTCCCATCCGCGACTTGACCCGGCCAGACCCGTAGATCCATCATGCCCTATAAAAAAAAAAAAAATAATGAATTCTTTGATGCTTCGAACGCCAATGCAGATTGTCTGCCCCGTTCTATTCCAACTAACCTGTCGGAATACACCATTCTTCCCAAAGAACTTGATCGTCGTGCCTCCTACAGGGATCATTTTCGTTGGCCCTCCACAGTCGAAGACAGTAAGGCAAAGTTGGGCATTGAAGGGGAGGTCACTGAATCTGACGGGAAGTGTGACCTATTCGTTCCAACTGCAATTTTGAGAGGTATATTTAGTCAGTGTCAGAATTACCACAGTAATAATCTGTCTACTCACTTCCATCGTGTCGTGAAGGGTTTGTAGGAACTGGACACTGGTAAGGATAAGGGCTGATTGGACGCAGTCACCTGCAACTCCACCCTAAGATCTGCACCCGTCTCGTTGAGGCAAAGGCCAGAATACTTGAGCAAAGGGTCCTCCAACAGCTTTTCATAGTCCGGCCGTTTGACCTTCCCCTCCAAACAGCCCCTGCACACAAAAAATTAAACCCACATAAAAGTCTAAAACATCCTTCAAGAAGGTGTCAAGGGAACCTACACTTTAATTTTAATCCTGTGGTCCAAGTCACAACTTGGGACGGTGTTGTACTTTGTCAAACTGCCATCCATCATCGTCATCATTGTCTCCTCCACATCCAACGTCGTCGCGCATCAGGAACCACCCTTCAACAATTTCTCTGGTCAATCAAACAACGTTTTTAAACAAAAAAATTGTGGATTATTTTATTTTTTGTGTCAAAGTCAAAAAAGACTTGGTCAATTCGATCGAAGATTTTTAGCTGTAAACAGAAATCAGCTGCTCCAGCTGAGCTCTTTTTGTGCATTGTCATAAAGCAAAACAGTCAAACAGCACGTTTCAAATTGACAAGACGAAAAAATATTTTTTTTATCTTCGGAATACTTTTGGTCTTATTCGTGGACAACAATAAAAGAAGAAGAAGATGTCGATGGAAGTGGATTCGCCGACGTCAACCCCACCGACTGGAACTGTGGCGGAGGACGGAAGTGTTCCCATGAATGTGTGGTGTTTTCTTGGAAAGGCTGGAGCCAAGAGATTTAAGGGCGTCCTGGCCCTTCCTGACCCGACGTTGAAGTCTTTGAAGGACTTTGTTTGCAAGGTTTTATCGAACCAAGGGGGAGTTGAACTTGGGGCTAATGACTTTGGTAAATTATAAAACCCTATTTCTTATGTCATTTAGACTTCTAATTGAATTGATTTTTTCTTGTAGATGTCTTGTACAACGGCGGCATTTTGATGAACGATGCATCGGTGAAATCCTCAGTTTGGAAACCAATGAATGTGATCACTGTCGTCCAAAGACAACCGAAGGTGGACAATCCTCCTCCGACTGAGCTCGGCACTGCGCAGATTACGCAAGTCGCTCTGGCTTTAAGAACTGCGTTTTTGGAACCAAAGTTTGTTGCAATGATTATGGTAACTTATGGCGTTGTCATGTGTAATTATCATTATGTTGGGCATTTGATTTGATTGTAGAAACTGGGACAAAGTGAAATGCTTGAAAATATTATGGCAATTGCTCCTGGTAAGTAAAATTTGACAAAGTGACCGTAGTAGTAGTTAATGAGAAATTGAATCTTGACTGTTACTGGTTTAGGTCTCCAAAGTGATCCGGTTGGCGTTGCAATGATTCAAGATCCTACCATGATTTTTCATCTGTCTGACCCAACATCCTTGAAGAAGTACTTTTTATTGAGCCACTCTTATGTTTTAAATTACTAATATCAATACAATTTTCAGACTAGCGGCCACGAGACCATGGGTGGTCGAGGCGTTTAACTTTTTGGCTGCATCTATTCATCAAGACAAAGGACAGTCCTCGCAGAGAGCACTGAGGGGTCCCTCGCTTCTCCAAATGATGATGGATGAGGATGAAGATGAAGAGATGGAGGAGGATGAAGGAGGAGCTGCTGGGCCAAATCGCCATGGTGCTGCTAGTGACGCTAGCAGAATTAATATTACCAGAGAGCAACTATCTGCAGCACTGAACTCACTGAGTGCTTTGGGTGAGTTTGTAAACTGAATTCTATTTGAGCTTATGAACCGAAAATTATTGGTGAATTAAAATAGGCCGAGCTCCTCAACAACAACCCTCTGGATCGAATGCTTCCCTTTTAGACTTTTTCTCAAGGGTTCCTCAGTCCACCCAACAGAATCCTACGGCTGCTCCTCCACGTCCCTTGGCTTCTGCGACGGCCTCTTCTTCATCTCTACAGCAAGGTGCACAGGCTACGACTCCTATCGCGCTTACTCCAGATTTGGTTGCTCGGGCAATGAATACTGCACTAAGTACTCTGTCACCTGAAGTTAGGGAAGCTCGTTTTAGCGACCTAAGAGGTAATGTCTTATGTCATGTAGATATCACATATCACAATGGTTTAATGGTCTTTCAGAGCAAATAGCACGTATTCAAGGACAACATCAACCATCAGCAGCAGCAGGGTCTGCAGTTCCGGCACCAGCATCTCAACAAAATGTACAGTATGCAAGTCAGCTTAGTCAAATGAGGGAAATGGGGATTCAAGATGAGCGATTGAGTGTTTTGGCACTGCGCGTGAGTGACGGAGACGTCCAAACCGCCATGGACCTGGTAAGTGTGAGGCTTACAAAATAAATGTCAGGAATATGAAATGATCGTTGCTATTCAGATACTTTCCGGTTGGACTGGTGAAGGTGCGGATGTGGACATGCCGGATGAAGAATAAGAAGTCTTATGTTTTCCAAACCATTAGAAAATTAACAAAATTTTTCGTTTACTTCCAAACGTGTCGATTAAAAAATTACATCAATAAGAAGAACACCAAATTTTTTTCCGTTTCCTTCAGTAGAACATGAGCAAGAATAAAGATCAAAAATGTCCTCACAAGCGTAACGAGGCTATTTGAAAAGTATCAGTACAAATGACTGGTAAACTGGCTATTATTGCTTACATTTATGAGATTCGAAAAAGCGTCGTACTTTAAAGGCAGAGCCACACTTTTGGCATTCAAAGAAAGCTTCTTTGGTATGTCTCAAGCTGACATGTTCGAGAAGCTTAAGCTCATCATCATACCCAAATTGACATTGAGGGCACACGAAAGGCTTCAACCCTTCATGTATTTCCAAGTGGTTGATATATTTGTGGTCCTTCTTCACGAAAACTGATGGACAGTCATCCACTGGACAGGAATGCACCTTGCCTTTAATGCCTTTCTTTTTCTTGTCCCCTTTTCTTGGTCGACCCCTTGGGTTTTTATCCTTCGTGTCATGAGCATGACTCTCATCTTCGACTAGATTCGACTTCAGGGGCTCAGGCTCAGGCAGGCGAACTAATCGTACTTTAAGCTCTCTGGCTGAGGAAGAGACTGAAGCTGAGTCCAATGTTCCCGTGTGAGACGAAGAGGACTTCGTGGAAAACCCGTCGTTGGCGTCATCATCTTCAGCGTTTGACTTGTCGCCAGACGAAGAAGCGGTGTTGGATTTGACAATGACGGACCCTTCCGCTGACTTCCGCTTATGACTTCTAGTCGATGATGATATCGACGGCGACGGAGGGATTCTACATGAATAAAGGACACGTTAGATATGTACCCATGGATATGTTGTAGGTCATATATTGTTCTACCTGTTGCAGTCTCCACCTTTTCGCTTTGTCCCTTGATCCACCGGTTTCCCTTTTCCGCGGTGGTTCCCTTGAAGAAGGTCCTCGGATTCTGACTGAGTAGGAACTACCAAATGGTGTTTCTTTTCACAATGATCATCAAAATTGGCCTTTGTCTTAAACGTGAGCCGGCAGAGGTGACATTTCAATCCCGTCCCCCCTGACGTCGTCTTTGTCGTCGTCGTGGTACTGCAACTGTTAGACCTTTTCTTCCTTCTAGTCCGAGTGGGCATTTTCGGTTTCTCTTTTTTCAAACCGACTTTTTGACTTTTATTTTTTTGGCAGAGTTTGGAGAGGATGACAGAAAATATAATGAACAGCAGGTGTGTGGGTTCCAGGAATTATAAAAGTCTGTTTTCCTTTGTTTGGGGAACTGTGAGACAAGGTTATCTTTCTCATTTTCAATTGTCTATATGTTTTTGGTAACCTCAACTTCCGACTCAAACAATGTTGCCTAAGTCAACGCAAAAAATAGAAAACTTTATTAAACTCTTTAACTAAACCAATAACTCTTCCAATTACTCAGCCTTTTGACCTTATTGTTAACAATAGCAGAGGAAGAAGGAGGAGGCTTGTCGACCTTCCCAGTAGTATTATTGCAGTCTAAATTATTATTATTATTACTGTTATTAGCACTGTTTTTAAGGCGTCTCACAGGGACGGGGATCAAGCTCCTCATCTGATTACTACTATGATGATTATTACCTCCCCCACCACTTCCACCCCCACTCCCATGCGACCTTAAATTGCAACTACTATGATTATTAGAGTTAGAGTTAGAGTCAGTCTCCACGGACACGGTGGTGGTGGTGTTGGCAACGCTGCTAATGGGGATTTTCGTGGCTAAGGCTAAGGGGAGTGGATGAGGTATGTTCGATGGAGGGGGTGCTACTGTTACTTCTTCTTTCTGCTTCTTCCCCGCTGTTAAAGACTCCACTTTCGCATGGGTGAAGAGGAGTTGTCTCCTCAACTCGTCCAAGGAATTGCAATTCAGGATCTCCTTCACAACCCTAGGGTTTAAAATACAAGACAAAATAATGACTTTCCAATACCAACTAATAATTGCAATCAATGCCAACCTCCGATCAATCTTGGTAAACCTCCCAAAGTCAAATTCCTCATTTCCCAACAAGCCGTCCAAATAGCCTAGCTTGGCCTCTTCCCCCTGCAACCCCAAGACCCCACTCCTCCTCCCACCATTCGATCTGGAATTCTTGACACCCACGCTGACCTTGTCGTGGATGAGACTGAGCAGGGAGTAGAGCTCGTCCGAGGAGGAATTTGTGGTGGCGTTGGAGAAGCCCGAGTCTTGACTGTTTGATGGGACCTTGGGTGGTGTAGATTTGAGATGGGGAGGAGGGGGGACCTTGCGAAGGGTGTTGACTTCAGAGCGAAGGGTCTTCAGTGCGACGAGGGTGCGAGCGTGTTGATGGATGAGGACTGCAATAATTAATTAAATTTTATTACAAAATCCATATGGCGTCATGGCAACATTATACCTTGGACGAACTCCATGGGAAGGGAGCTTCCTGAGAGTGACATTGATGGGGGGATTTGACCAGAAAATTGTCTCTCATCGGGTCGACTACTGTCCTCCCAAATGTCATCGTAGGATTGATCCAGGAGGAATGGGTTCCGGAGACAGTAGTGGGGGCAGTTGTTGTTGTGGGAGTGGGAGGAGGGGAGCATGATTTAATTAATTTTAACAAGACTTTTCCCTTGGATTAAATCTATAACACCTGTTTCAACAACTAGCGGGATATAACTGTCTTGGCTCTCGCAATCTCTTTTGATTGGAATGTATCCAAGTTCACTACTTCACACATTACATACAAATTTTTGGCTAGTTTTTGAACCTCTTTTAAATAAAAAAAATTGAGTCGAAGAAAGATGTTAAAACCTTTGATTGATTTGATTAACATCAAGATGTCCTTTTCATTTATTACAAGGAAGTTTTTTTTATTAATTATCACAATACATTCCAAAGGAAAAAAATTGTCATCGTAATAACTACGTATATTAGTTTTTTGTATTAAATGAGGAAATCAATTTCAATTTGCTTTTCGTATCGAAATAAATGTGATTTTTAATGAGATGACGAGAAGTGTAAAAGTGACGGACTTCCCTAGCACAAATCCATATTAGTTAGTAAGATACCTGAATCTAGGCTAAACCTTCAAGAGCAAACCAAGAGAGACATCTATCCATAGCTATAGTGACTAAGGTGTGAATTACAACGTTTTCTTTGTCTTTAACTCCAAGAGGATGGTTAGGACTGTAATTTTGTAAATTTTATTAATCAAGTAAAGTTACGGATTTAGTAGTTCATTAATTGAAGTGGTTAATACTTATTCACATAGTTCATGTAAAGCTCTATACTCAGACTTTATTACAATATTGAATGATTGTCCTATGCTTTTTACAGAGCGAATATGACGTTTTTATAAACGACTTCACTTTTAAATACAAATTTCAACCATTAAGGGACTGGCACAAACACAGACACCCTAAAGATAATACAAACAGTAGTAGTAGTATCAGACAGAGGGAGGACTGGGAAACTTCTGTACAATTTTGATTTCCACAGAATTAGACTTGCATGTAAAAATGAAATGTTTCGATTCAATCACTTCAAACTGAATCCTAGGAAAGCAATGACATAAAATCATAAGGATGGCCACCACTCTCAAGATTGGAAAAGGACAAGAAGAAAAGCCGGATGCACTTTCCAATATAGTAGCTCAAAAAAACGTTTAATGCACTAATTACCCGTGGCTAATATTTGAGATGACGACGTACGTAAATACTTGACTTTCATTCAATTTGCATGCAGTAATGAATAAGAATAATAATAATAACAACAACTCGTGCTTAAACACATCATCCTCAGACCACCGACAGACCGGAAAGAGCTTCAAATCAATCAATGAAAGAATGAATGAGGTATGAGTGAGTATGTATGCATTCCGATGAATCATCAATCTTGTTCAGGCAATTAGAAATCTCCCATTAAAAAAGGCCTGTACATTGCCACATGCCCATGACAGTCATTTTCTTATTAAATTGTCTCACCTCACCTACATAATATGATAATAAGTTGGTCAACTTGGTCAGTCATTCGATTAATAACTACTCCAACGTCGACTGGGGCAAGGTGACACACACACGCGTCTATTTTTACTCTCTCCCTTACAAGTAAAAGTGTGCCCTCAGAAATAATTGTTCGCTCATACCCACTCCTCCCATCATAGTCATCTCATCTCTCAAAAAGAGGCCATTTTCTTAATCACTCAACATCAAACCTGCTCATAATCAGTTTATCAATGTCAAGTCAAATCTATTCGACGGAGAAATTCATTATTGCCTCTATCGATTTGATGAGGATGGTCATCAGAACAATGATATGGAATTGACCAAATCAAGATGAGTCAAAAATAAAATAAAGTAGCACAAATCTGAGATAGATGACCAACAGATCACTTGAGTATAAAGAAATAAACTGTATCTTGATTTCGTTATGAATATTAATAAGAAAGTACTTAAAGTAGTGACCAGCCATTTAGTAGGGCAATGGGAGACATCACATCGAATCAAATCATAAAAGATTAAAATCTCCAATCGCCTTTTTTCTTCTTTTAAAATTCTATTTTAAGGGCACTTAAACACATGGTAGCAGCAATTAAACAATTTTAATGTCGAAGTTCGAAATCAAAGTGAAGTGAAGTGGGTGGATACGACAAGGGTTGTTTGTTACAAACGAAATCGTCATTCATAGGTTTTCATTTCATTGTCATGGCAAAACTTTTTAACAATCGTCATTAAAAATAGATGTTATGAATTATGACTAATGACTGATGCAAGGCGTTTAGCACAAACACATACAATACAATATGAATTAAGAGAGGTATTGTTAAGGCGAAAGATCCTTAACTTAATGTAAAGATCTATTCGTCTCCTTCCGAAGAAATACTATAGCAAATGCTAACTTTCTATATTGCTCTTGACTTTTAGCTATCTATCCGGTCTCGGTCTCTAAAAACTGAATTCAATTGAATTGAAGAAGCAAGCGTGAAGAAGTCTCGAAAAAATGTATGCATGTGTGATTGTGCGGATATGATTTAACATCATCTCATCTTCAACGTTCATCGTTAATGAGTGTCGGTGTAACTTTCATTCAAACGAACGTTGTTTAAATCCAAATCCAATTCGCAACAACAACCATGCGAATGCGATGCACCTTTGTGTTTATGATGAGATGAGTGCGGTTTGTTTGTTGCAACCGATTAATCCTTCATCTATTTATATTTATATGCATGCATACCTTGACATCATGTCGCACGTATAACAATAACTTTTTATACATCTTTTACTTTTGATAGTAAAATCGAAACACCGTGAAAATCAAGAATGGTCTTTGAACGAGTGAAATGAAATGTACCTTTTAATGTTTGTAATGGCAATCCCTATCTCTGTCTATGCACACTGCAGCATGTTTCCGGGACGATTCTTTCTGGGTCATTTGTTGCGCTTGGGTCATAGTCATGTATTCTAATCCATTTATAAATTCGCGATGCTAGAAACTTTTTTCACAATTGGCGTTGGTGCTTCGAAGAAAGAACAACTAAAAAACTATCTTCAGCAGATAGTCTACACATTTACAAGTTTTGACAAGTAAAGCTAAGCAAACATGAAGCCTAAATTTTGGACGTCTCTTTGTCTCCTTTTGAACGCGTCTTCCATCCCTGTTCTGTGCCAGTCATCTCATTCTCAGAAGTTGAACGAAATTGCTGGAAGTGAAGGCTCGATTTCAAACTCGGGTGTAAAGATACTCAACGCTCACGCAGCCACAACCACTCCCCCACACCTGTCGATGAGTAGTGGGGGTGGACATTACAGGGAATATGGCAGTCCTTTCTACTACCCGAGACAGAAGCAAGTGGTGTGGAACCGTGACTCTTATGCAGATGCTGCCAACGACTTTGGATACAATCCAGTCGCTCAACAGCAGCAGTTTCAACCTCAAGTGGCCAATCATCATCATCATGCTAATTCTTACTACGTTCCCAGTACAGAGTATGGAGTGGAAGGTATGTAAAATGCTTTTCAGTAGGGGCAGTATAAAAGAAATTGTTGTAGGTCATGAAGACGATGGGGAATTTGGAGGGGGTGGGCTGGGAGGCCTTGGAGGATTGGGTGGGTTGGCAGGGATAGCCGGTCTTTTGGGTATCAAAGGAATCAAGGGCCTTGGTATCCTTGCCCTCCTCAAGGGTGGACTTCCACTGTTGGCCCTTCTGCTCCCAGGATTACTTCTCCTACCCCTCGTATTCCTATTCCTCCCCGTCCCCGTCATCACAATCCCAAGTAACCCCAACCTACGAAGGGACCTTGACGTGTTCGAATTCCCCAATGTGGGTGCAAAAGTGAGTCAATTAGCACGAGGCATTTTAGACAGTGAGCAATGTGTGGAAAGAATGTCTTGTGAGTTGAGCCGGGTCAGCAGGGGAACTTTCTTCGACAAGACGCTGAAAAGGTAAAAGAGTTGTCGACAGTGTCTAAATATGGAGCCTCAGCTTATTTGTCATCTCACCGCATTGATCTTTTTCAGAGTCATTGTTAAGATCGAGAGCCATTTGCCAAAACCTCTCCGCAGGATGACTCGTGCGTATATGGAACAATCCTCGTCAACGTCATCCTTGTGCAGCAGAAAATACGCTTGTAACCTGGTTGACGATGGGGGTGCTGGTGACGATAGCAACAAAATTAACAACAAACCAACGTCGTCGTCTTAAAACTTTAGTTTTTTAATTTATTACTACAACCCACAGTTCCAAATCAAATCATAGACTATTATAGCTTGTCTTGGTATGCCCCAGTTTTAAATGTAGTACAAACCTACCTACGAATATGGCAAGCATATCAAGTCCCCAACCGTACGTACATTTATGTACAGATTTTACATAGGTATCACAAGAGTATTATTTTTATACATGACAAGACGATGACGCTTAATGACATGACTTATGAGCTTGACCAACGGATTGTTTTGTTAAAATTTTACCCCACCTTTCACATTTATAGAACAAATGACTATTATTAATTGTTACATCCACTCTTACTATCGTTTTACTTCATTACATACTTTTACAGCTCAACTCTTCTTCCATTGTCTATGACAAGATTGACCAAGACACAATGACTGACTGACGATCTCACTATTTTATATCTATAATATGGTAATATTCAATACTGTACCAACGTCTGTGACTAAGGAAAAAAAGTAAAAATAAAATTGGTTCTATAACAAAATTGATGCTTGTTATTTTATCTGAAAAGTGTGGATGTGCAATCTTAATCTTTCTTCCAGTAATAAAATCAATAACATAATTTGGAAAGTTACCAAATGCAATTGCCTGAACTAGTCCCATAATGGGATTATAATTTAGAGATAGACAGTGTCTAGTTTTAAGCATTATTGTCCTCTTCCAGAATACCAATGATGATGATGAAGTAGCCTACCTTCATAATTGTAAATGGGGCAGAGTGAGAAGACCCGAAAGATTGCATGAAAACGCTTGATACTTGAGTTGCTACAAAGACCGTAGAAAATTGATATAGCCATTGGCATTTGCACTTTGCAAACGCCAGTGTCATTTCTAATGAGACTATGTACATGATTCGTCCAGCAGAGGAGTAATTATGCCTATATAGATAGATGCAAGTCCGTCGAATCAGTAAGCCAAGCTTAATCTTAAGACAAAGTTCAAACTAATTTGTAAAAAGGAAAAGGGGTCAGGGTATATATACTTACCTAATCTCTATCTGTCTCACCAAGATACACTCACAAATTATGTTGATACGATTCTGTTAGGTAGCATTACTTTAGCTGGTTGCAATGATGACAAATTTACACATTTTTGTTTATGGGTGTAGATGTAAACAATTAGTATCATTTTCACAAAGACCACCACACAGCAAGGACCACCATGTTTTCCAAGTTAGGTTTTGTGGGGGCCGGTAGCATGGCGAAGGCCATTGGTCTCACATTGGTCAGGAAAGGTAATTTGCACAACTTTCATACTGCTTTTACTTTCCTTCTTAATTTGCACATTTCTAGGTCTCATAAAACCAAACGAGTTGTCCGTAAGCTGCCCTGAGGAAAACCTCCTCCAACCGTGGAAAGACGTAGGGTGCTTTACATCATTCGAAAATGGTAGACTTTTATTTTTCCTAACTCAATTCCTTAAATCAAGTCATGTAACTCATCAGGAGAAGTCATACAACGATCAGACACCATCATTTGGGCTGTGAAGCCTCAAATGTTTCGCACTGCCCTCAAGAAGACAATGTATCCTAAACCGATTGGAAGCCCAAAACTCCACATCTCGGTGATGGCTGGTTTGAACGTGGCCAACTTCTCCCAAGGGATCGCATCGAAATTTGGAGACACCTCAAACATTTCCACGGCACGAGCGATGCCCAGCATCTCCATGATGGTCGATGCGGGCTGTGCTGTGTACACCTTTGGAACCAACGTCACAGATGAAAATAAGGTTCTCATATCCAAACTCTTTAGCTCATCAGGGATCTCTTTTGAAGTCCCAGAGGACCAGATCAACGCCTACTGCGGTCTCTTCAGCTCTGGAACTGCCTTCCTCTTTCCAGTGATTGAAGCCATGGCGGATGGAGCCGTGAGAATGGGCATTCCTCGGGACAAGAGCCTCCAAATTGCTGCCCAAACAGTCAAAGGGGCTGCTCAATTGGTTCTAGAGACCCATCAACACCCTGGACCCCTCAAGGACTCTATCTGCTCCCCTGGAGGGACCACAATTGCGGGGATTGCCACTCTCGAAGAGTACAGGATAAGAAGCGCCTTCATCGACGCCGTGACTGCGTCCACGAGGAGGGGAGACGAGTTGAGCAAAACGACGAAGGGTTGAGGCTTAAGGGACTAGAACAGGGCCCTGTAGACGTTATTTATATATCTCATTTTAATGTAAAATTCAATAAAATCTTATCAAAAACTCGAGTAGTCTCATTTGACCCCCTTACGGTTTTTTGTTTGTTTGCTGCAGTCTTTTCTTCAGCTGGGCTGCAGCAAACTGAGAAGAACTACAACTTTGCTGCATTTTTTTGGCAAATTTTTTTGTTTGTGAATTTCTCAAAATCCCAATAAATCTCCGACATTGGAAACCGGTTCGAACGACGAGGGTATGAAGTGTGATCACGGGGTGTGAATATTTGGTAAGTGCTTATCTCTTCCGGTTCCCTCATTTGCTGACTTGTCTTCTGTTTAATTTAGGAAGGTAGGACTTGAGTTGGCATTGACATGGTGACGTGATAGAGACAAGATGATACTGTTGGCATGTCAGCGTTGATGATGACGGCGACGATGATGATGCCCACATTTCGCAATAAGTCCTTCTTGTTCGGAGTGACGCTGGCCTCGATCACATGGGGGGCTAGTTTCTACCTGTACCATGTCCTCCTGTCCAACCCGGACGCGACCCCAGTTCCCTCGACAACAAACGTGAATTTAAATATGTTGGAGGATGGGGATCAGTACGTACCCTTGAGGGAGAGGCTCCTCCAGTTCCAGGCACCCCAGCCGATAAATGCTGATGAACGACCCAGCAACTACTTCCCCAAGAATACACTTGGTGATGGCAATAATAATAATGAGCTGGACGCGGACGCACCCATTATGAAGAACAGCAACTACATTGCTCAGCATCAGGAGGGGACGTGGAGACAGAAGTTTAAGGTCTTGGTGGATGAGAGATATGCCAAACACAGCGTGAACGTCAAAGAACAACAGGAGACTATCGTTTCCAAGTTGAAGTCTCAAGTCAGGATCGTGGGGGAGAATGGGAGATTGGAGGAAGTGGGTGGTGGAGAGCTGGGCCTCATTCGAACCCTGGAGGAAAAGAAGATCAGGGAGCAGGGGTACAAGTTGCACGCTTTCAATGCCCTTCTCAGCCAACGGCTTGGTTACCATCGGAGTATTAAAGACACCCGACACCCGAATTGTGCCTCAGAGGAAAGGAAGTATTCCTCCACGTCTCTACCGAATGCGTCCATTATTATTTGCTTTTACAACGAGGAGTTTCACACTCTCCTCCGGACGGTGCATACAATCTTGGATCGGACGAATGGGAAACTACTCCATGAAATTTTACTCATCGACGACTCCAGTGACTTGGAGGATCTGTACAACAATGTGAGAAAGTATGTTAGGACGCATTTTCCCCTGGAGAGAGTGACTCTTCTCAAAACCCCAAGGCGAGAGGGGCTCATAAGGGCACGGTTGTTTGGAGCTCATCACGCTTCGGGAAAGGTTCTCATCTTTTTGGACTCCCATGTGGAGCCCAATGTGATGTGGATGGAGCCGCTGCTGGCTCGTATTGCTCACAACAGTAAAACCATAGCAGCTCCAATAGTAGATATTATAAACGCGGATACCTTCGAATACTCATCAAGCCCGCTAGTCAGAGGGGGATTCAATTGGGGCCTCCACTTCCGGTGGGATAACGTACCAAAGGAGCAGCTACGGACTGACGAAGACTTCGTCAAACCTATCGTGTCCCCTACAATTTCCGGTGGCTTGTTTGCAGTGGACAGGGAAACATTTATGAATCTCGGGGAGTATGACGAGGGGATGGACGTTTGGGGTGGGGAGAATTTGGAACTCTCCTTCCGAACGTGGATGTGTGGAGGTCGGATAGAAATTGTACCTTGCTCCAGGGTTGGTCACGTGTTCAGGAAAAGACGCCCTTACGGTGGTGGTGGGGGGAAGGACGGTGGGGGTGACTCTGCCATGAGAAACTCAGTTCGCGTTGCGGAAGTGTGGCTGGATGAATTCAAAGATAAATTCTACTCTACAAATCCTGCTGCAAGGGATGTTGAATATGGCGATGTCTCTCTCAGAATTAAGCTACGGGATAAGTTGAAGTGCAAGTCCTTCAAGTGGTACATGGAAAACGTTTACCACGACATGATGGAGGAGAAGGATGCAAGCACACTAACAAAAACCAAGTTCATTCCATGGGACAAGCGTCAAAGGAACTACGTCCAGAAATTTCTAATCCGTCTCTCCCACTCCATGTTTTGTGTCGAGGGTGAGGGAGATGTGGCGAAGAAGAACTCTCGACTAGTATTGGGGATGTGTGGAAGTCTCAAAAGGAAGAAGAAGCAAAGTTGGGGAGAGACGGATAAGCAAGAGCTCGTCCTTGCAGAACTCTTATGTCTGGACGCTTCTTCAGACATGCCACGGGTGTCAAAGTGCCATGAGTTGGGAGGGAGCCAAGAGTGGAAAAGAACCGGTGAAAGGGATACACCAATCTTTAGTCTGGCAGCTGGCCAATGTCTTGGAGTCGTGGGAAAGCCAAAGTTGGGGTCACCGTTACAAATGGTCATATGTGACGACAAGTCCAGTAACAAGTTTGACTTCATTGATGTCTCAGAAGATGATGGTCTGTAATCTAAACCGTGGTTGTTACGGCAATTTTTATACTAGGTTAGTTAGTTGTATTGAAACGGCAGTACTTTAAGATGCTGTGATTTGAAGACAATGTAATGTGATACACATGCATGAGGTAGAGTATAGAACTTTGTAGTGCTACCATGAATTTTTTAATTTTATAAAAAAGTAGATTTACAGAACTTATTTTGTAGCGAGTCTGTTTTAAAAGATCTGAATTATATAACAAAAGGAATAGATATGGTTTGATTTTTACAATTCGTCTTTTGGGTGAATAGTATTTTCTACGAACGTGGTCATGTCTTTCAGCGTCCTTTCCCCTGTGTAAGTGGTCACAAGGTTACCCTTCTGGTATATATTCAACGTGGGGAAATCGTCGATTTTGAGCTGTTCACAGATTTCTTTGTCTAAGATGCAGTCCACTGTACCCACAAGGATGGGAGATTCCTTATTAGCCTTGTCATTAAATCTTCCGGCAAGTACTTCCCACGCACTGTCCATTCTCAAACAGTCTGAGCACCAGGCAGTCCAAAATTGTATGAAGACTAATTTGCCTCCTTCCATGGCTTGGTCAAACTGTTTCTTGTTAAGACGAACAACGTCAGTTGGATCCTTCGCCTCTTCGTATCCTGAAGGTAGTTTTAGCACCTCTACATCTTGCTTCCCTAACTTATCCATCACGAACTTTTTCAAAGCTTCCACCGACCTGTCTGTAGACTCATACTTTTCCTCCTACAATAGACAAAGAAAATTAAAATTGATTTGTCATAACGACTAACAACGGGTGTCTCAATAATTCGTACCACGACTCCTTCTTTGAGCCACAGGAGGGATGGGAACCCCTTGACTTCATTTTCATTACAGGTAGTTTTGCTCACGCTGCAGTCAACTTGTCCGAAAATAAAGTCATCTTCAAATCTGAAATTTTTAGCGACTTCTTTCCACACTGGGATCAAGTCCGTGCATTTGCTTGACCAAGGGGTGCAGAATTTGATGAAAGCCTTTGACACGCTTCCTATAGCCTCATCGAAATTCTCATCTTGCAACCAATGCAGGCCTCCGTCAGGCTCTGGTATCATTGGGACTCTGGCTCCGAGAATAAACTGGAATAGAATGAGGCGGTTAAGAACTTTGTAGCCTGGATAAAAACGGGTCTTACTTGAGCATTATTGCCAAGATTTTTATTTAGGAACTGTTCAATAGACTGGATATCTTCCACCCCTCGGTAACGAACGCCCAACACGTTCTCCCCAGGCTTGTAGAATTTTATTCTGCAAATTATTGAGACAAGTTTTACATTGCCCCATGCATATCTTCTATTCTGCACTTACGATGGGTAGTCGGTGACGTCTTGGAAGGCACATAAATCCCCCTCAGCTTGACAATCTACCTTTGCCAATGTCACCCCTGAGCCTTCGGTATTCAACTTGAAGCCAAGTTCCTCCCAAACCCCAGCTAGGTGTTTGCACTCTCCACACCTACGAATCAACCAAAACTTATAGTATTAACCACTTCACTACTATTATTGGAAACTTACCATGGGGAGAAGTAGAAAATGTAGTGAGGCTTCTT
>JAQIWU010000254.1:0-30824 GCA_034696445.1 Isotomiella minor
AAACCACAATCATTCGTTTTTTGCCACTTGACACAAACTAATAAGACATTTAGAAAGTGTTAATTTTAACAATAAATTGTTTTTTCCAAGAATCCGCTGGATTGCTAATCTAGTCACTTTTCCCTCAAATTGATTGACTTTTAATTTTGGTCAACTGTAATGGAAAATCGCTTGAGCATTATCATTATATTTTTCAATTGTTTTGTGTCTTGCAAAAACGGAAATTCATCAGCGTCCACAACAAGACTTCGAGAATGTAGCCAAAGTTGGAAGCATGACGGATTGGAAATAAAATTCTTTTATCTTTTACACTTGATTAAATTAATCTCTTTGCAGATACAAAAGTAAGGAGTGCAATTGTATTGTTGTGTCACAGAGATCGAGAGAGAGAGAGAGATGCAGTATTTGAAGTGGTTGGTATGGCGTCGTGCAAGATGAGAAGAAAGTATCATAATTTCATTTAAGTGTCTCCAATTTAAGTTCGCTTTACTTTGGCGTGGCTTGAAATGAAACTCAATTTAAGAGAGTCTTTATACGTGTTCGATTCTTCGTGTCATGGTTTGTCCCACCCCACCCACTCCTGCACACCCGTGCCTTCATTCAATTCAGTCACTATCTCTCCAAGATGAACTTCTTATGATATTCTCTTGTTTTAATTTTGAACGGATCTCTACTTCTTTGTGTGATGTGATTGTTATTAGGTATTCTTATATATACTTTGCTCTGCATGCTTTAGGTCATGGTACCTACCTGCTGTCGTTATGTGTCGTAGCTAATTTGTTTTGCCCTGCTTTGAGAGTTTTTACTTTGGCTTCCTTCTAGTTTATTTAAAGTTTAAAGTCACATAGGACAATCATAACACAAAGTGAAGGCAAAAAACGTGGGACCCATGCAAATTAATTTCCTGTACACAATGTCACCCTTCCTTACAAGGGTGTTTGTGTCAAGTGAAATATGCCATGTAGTTCTTTTCTTACAGCTTGGGCTATTATTAGACAAGGTTATTTTTTCATATCGAAGTGTTATTGCATTTTGTATATTTGCAAGAGGATTGCAAGGTGAAGGGTCAACCTACCTGGCGTCGTCGGACATGATTTAGTTGGCTGGTTTAATTTTAACGCGAGCTGTTTTTTCACTTCAATTAATCTCAACCCCTCATTGAATGTCGTGTATAAGACCTCCAAACACTTTTGATGAATAGCAAGTAAATTAAAGTAAGCTGGTACAAAATAGGTAGGTATGAAGGTACACATGTACATTCATTATGTGCATACATGTTATTAGGAAGGGAGGGACGGAGCCCTTATATTTATTCAGACCACTTCTTTGCTGAAGCAGAAATAAATTTGTGATCGATGTTTATCTTTAGTAATTCAATTGAGGGGAGGAGAGTGCACTCCATATTTCATTTTATTTGACTTTCCTTTTCTCACAGACACAGGGCTTGGTTGACTTGTAGGCTGAAGAGGTGAGTTATCTATGTGACGATACTATGCAAAGGAACATTATCGAGCTTATGACAATACACTTGTAATAAACTCTATTAAAATATAGTCCTTGACACATAATCAACATTTAAATTAGTTAAGTGAGCTTGAAGAAAGCAAAGCAATGGGTCTAATGTCCATTCCATTAAAAATATGTGTCACCTCGCCCCTAGTGGTCACTTTACTTTCGCCATGTCGTCGTGACTCCCATGGTCGCGTTGACGACAACTAGCATCGATACGCCATGCGACTCTGATAATTTAAATCTAAGATTTTGGTACAAAAAATCTGGAATATTGATTGAGTTTGAAGAATTTTTACGTCTGGTTCTGGATTGATTGCAAATTTTCATAAGATGCGCAACAACTGTCATAATTTGTCCTTCTTGCACAATGTATCAGATTCCTTTAAAAAGTCTTATCCTTGCCACCATCTTCAGCAGCTAATGAAACCTTTATAGATATATTTTTCATGAGAATTGAGTTAGTTCATTAACAGCATTTACCTGCATATACTCCTTTGTTCAATTGTTCATACCTTTGTCAACGGAAACACATTTTGCAACTTCGCATTAATGAATGACTAATAACGTATACATAGGTTGTAGGTATTCACTTTTAAAACGTGAGTTTCGTTTCAGTCAGCCTTGACCCGATAGGTATTGTCGTCGTCAGTTCTGCTTTTATGGTGGACTTTTGCATTATGAGGTAAAGGAGTTGGTTTATGTTCCTTCATTTTAACCAAAAATAATAATAAAAAAATATTAAATAATTGAATGGTTTCGTTCCCACGACCAAATCAAAAGCGCACACTGTAACTAGCACGCTGTAGTGGAAACGTATTATTATCACAGCAAAACATTGTGAGGGTGATGATGATAAACGTTTAGCATGGGTAGTGCAAATATGTAAAAGTGTCAAAATTAAATTAATTATCTTTGATTTATGCACAATTTTACTATTCTTCATGATTTTGGTTTTGGTATTGTTCGACGCATAGGATAATTTATTTCATGTAACCTAACGAAGTCAATAGCAAACCTTGATTCTCATTCTCTCATTGCCCCACGTAGCCAAATAATCTGACTATCTATTTTGCCTCTTCATGTGGAAAGATTATTTGACGATACCTTTAGATAGTCTTTAGTAGATACCTACGTACGTGTATCCGGAATCTCCGCAATATAGGAAAATATAGGTCACTCAACTCGATCATTATTACGATTACCATAAACGATGGAGTCAAGTTGAGTTGAGTCAACCCTTAAGTCTTGGAAGGAACGAACCACTTTCTTGCCACTCCAACCCTTCATTATTATTGACGTGTCGCCTTAAAGAGAAATATACTTCATTTGGTTGGTCCACTCGAGAAGTTTGCTTCTTTAAAGAATTAGATTAGATCAACAACTTAAGTTTTTAGAGAATCCTCTGGATGACGATGTAGGTGTGTACTTGACAACAATTGAGTGAGTACAAAAATAATAATTTTTTATTGGGTAAGAAAAATCACACATGGACCTACTATAGCAATTAGTTAATGACTTTGATGCTTGAGAATAATTAATTTTTTTAAGTTATGGACAATTGCAACACCTCCAATCAAATGAAAACATAGACTTCACTCGATGTCGATGTCAATGCTCATTTATCTCATTCAATCGATGGGATTGTAATTAACCAAGAATTAAAGACTGCTACTGACTGACTGATGATGAAGAGATCTTTTTTAGTCCTCTTCTTCCTCAATTTTTTTTTTATACTTTGTCTGTCTCATTTCTTCAACTCGTGACTCGATATGATGCCAAATTCATGAATATGCATGACGTCTAATTTGATACAAATAATGACCACATTTTTTGTTTGAAATAGTGATTAAGTATGACATGAATGTACAATTCAATTCAAACATACCAGAGAGCAGGAGGGGGTACTTTTTTCTACAGAATTAGGTAGCATAGGTAATAAATAATTTGAATATTAGCATGAAAAAGTTGATGATTGAATTACTACACAAAGAAACAAAACGATTCTCGATGGATTCCGTCCTACTCTTGTATTTTTATTTGTTGGTTTTGAATTGTATCAAAAAAATGATGCTTGGCGAGGAATTTATAAAGTAAAGCAATCATCTTGCCATTATGACTGTTATTATGTCATCAAAATTGTTTATGGTTTCTGATAATTTCTATACTTCTGCAACTGTTACTTTATTACTCACGTACCTGAGCACGCATAGGTCCACACAGAGTGAGAGGTTACTACAATTCTTATACTTTGTTGGCTGGTCATCATTACACTGATTATTTTCATTCCACCCCGCAACTTACCAATTTGCTAATAAGCCTCTTATTTGTAATTTGTTGCAGGTTGACAATTGGGCTTGATTGAGAAGACAAAGGATACGATTGCAACTGACTGCTTCACCTCACGTAGAATGGGGCGATGTGGCCCCTGGTCACGACAATTAAGTCTTGACATAACAATCAGCAGAGGCAGAGACAACCGTGGCACGTCCTTACACGCCCTGAAGACCCAGGTCATTTCCTCCAGCGGAGGAATGAGCAAGATGGACATAAGCTTGTCCCCTCCCACCATCGAAAGAGTTACTCCCTCCCCTGAGTCCAACGGTGTTCACTACGTAGCAGCTTCTTATCCTCAGATAAGATGGAGGAGGCCCCAGACCTCTAGAAAATGCAAATCTTCCTTATCCACAGTATTTTTAGCCCTAGCCTTATGTATAATGTATTCTTGCTCTGCTGTTTTTGCGGAGCCCGTTGTGCCAAGAATCGTTCGTTCGGATAGAACGATACGACCCACAAGGGTCACGTATGGTGATATTGAGAAAGCGAACAAAACCTGCGGTCCAAAAGATACTTGTGCTCCTAGTCGACATGGTAAGCAATCATAAAGCAAGGAATCTACGAGTGGATCGTTCATAATTCTTTACTTTTTTAGACCGTAATGGTGCCATGATGAACGATATCAAAAGAAGAAATTGCTTCTGCGACAAACAATGCATTGCTTACGACGATTGCTGGTAAGTTTTTGAGATAGTTGAGATTAGGAATATGACATTATCATTGTCTTTATGATTACAGCGTTGACTCTCCGTTCAGAAGAGACCCCAACGTTACATACAAGAAGAACGACATCTTCCAATGCATCCAACTTCGTCACTACGGAGCCTACTACATGAAGTCAAAGTGTCCTGCGACGTGGAAAGACGACATGGTAAGTCTCACCCTGCCCCTTGTAAAGCATAAAAGATGAGCATAAAAATAATTAGAAGCATGAATGATTTGGACATTTGTGCCCAACACGCATATATTATTCATGACCATAATTTTTTTAACCACTTGAGTTATTTTCATCCATTCATGGACGTAACTCATGTGTAATTACTGTTTCAAAGACTCCCAGCAAGGAAGTAATTGCGAAATTCGTATTGTTTCGCACACCAGGACACGAAAAAGGAATAATTCATTTGATAATGTGTGTATTGACAATTCGCCGCAGTAATTTATTCATTAACATAATTATTGCAAGTGCAAAGTGAGGGCTATATCATCTGCATTAATCTTGATGGCAAAAATAAAAATGCAGTGTTCATCAAAAGGATAGGGAAAATTGATGACTGGGTTTTCGATTGGATTTGCTTTGGTTTTTGGTCAGTCTTCAAAATTGGTTTGTGATCTTAAAGTGTCGATTTCGTGTTCGACATTGTAAAAAGAAAATATAGGAAGCGATTCTCTTTCTTATGAGAACCCAGTGCACCTGCCTTTATGCAATGCAATTCGTTCGTGGCTCTTCACTTTCCAATTAGAAATGGAGTTTATTATCATTGCATTTTACATTTATTATTTCATTGTTGAAAAAACACCTCACCTTCCTCTCTTGCTAATTGCTCTCTGCCCTGCTACTCACTCACCCATTCATTCATTCATCTGAAGAAGTGATTAAGACAGGATCTGCATAATCATAATCATGATATGATGATAATCATGGTAATAATCACTCTCATTTATTTACACTTGGACGCCCAATTCATGTTTATCTCTAATGTATAATGCGATGCTCTGTATCATAAAAGTATGCGTCTAACTAAACAATATATTGCTTCTATAGGTAGCCATTCCTCTGTAGAAGGGACGTAGGTATAGACGTCACTTTCTCTAATTAATTACTTAATCAGTTATTTCAATTTGCCTTCTGGGCTCCATCAAAACACTTGAAATATATTCTCTTGCGTAATAATTTTATTCATTCCAATGAAAAATTGCATTGCTGTTGATGATGGAGTTGATTTCCATGTGGGAGGTTGGGTTAACCAAACTTTGGCGTGATCGTGACTTGACACGGTTCAGCGTCACCAATGTGTAATGTAGGAAAAGGAAGGTGGTTGGGTTTTCTCATGCATGTGTAGCAGATTTCATAAAAACGTCTGCTAGGAACTTCAATTTTGAAACAAAAAAAAACAAATTATGACCCCCGACTTGCATGCAACCAGCAAATTGTCATCATTATACTTCCGAATTCCTTTATTATTACATCAGAAAGAAGCATGTAATAGTGCTGTGCAAGTAGACTGCCGACTGCCATGCATGCATAATGGATTTTGCCAAAGTGTAGGTTTGGTTTCCTTCCATCATTTTAAATTTGAAAACCACGATGGTCATTTTTCATTTTAAAAATTCACACAAATCCTTCCCTCCTGTCGTGCTGCTGTGGTAGACCAGTACAAATACAAATTCATGATACGAATAAAAGCCATGTAATAGATTTTTGTGGAAATGTTATTAAGTTCTTCATTGGGAAGTCAATTGTCAATCGAGATAAATTATAGAAATGGACGGTGGCTTTCAAACAATAAAAAGATCATCACCTTCAACATTTATGATTGCGTAATTTGGTTTTCTAAAACCATATTTTCCTATTCTACTTAAACTACCACAATCTGACATTTTCATGTCAATGGAAAAATGATAATCTATTAACACATTGTCTCTTGTTTTTGACAGATCAAAAGGGGTTGTGAAGATCCACGAACCACAGCTTTCGATCCCATTTCTTCCCTTCCCATAACCAATTTGAGAACGGGACTCACCTACAAAAATTACTACTGTGCCCTTTGCAACAATCAAACTTTCTCCGACCGGATTGAAATGTGGTCTCCACAGTTAGAGTGTCCCTCCGTGACGAACAAGGAGAAACTTGACTTTTCCAATGCCACACTCAGTAACAAGCTCACCTATCGTGCGGATCAGGGGAAGTGGGGACTGCAGTTGTCCTACGGGGATTATGAGATTTTCCATGCCTGCAATGTGAACGCATTCATCCCTGACAGCGTGACGCATCTCGTCAGACCATGTACCCCTGTCATCAAGGACTGTCCAGCAAACTACAATAATACCGACGTAAGTTTTGGGATATAAAGCACTCACTCCTTTTTTGCGGAAATAAAATGGTCTTTAGTTAATTCTCCCTTATTACCAGATAGAGTAAAAGATAAAAAAATGCAACAATTGACTACTTCCTTCGTTTCGAAAATTCAACAGTGGAAAGTAATTATTAGTGTTCAACCACTTACGGCTATCTGCACGAATTATCATCAGACTATTAAGCAAATGCGTTCATTGTATTTATAATGAATTGTTTTGTTGTATTTTGCAGATACATCGCAAGTGTTTGAGTTACACTGCTCAAGTCTATCATCTTACCGAAGGGTATCGCAATGTCCACTGTAAGTGCCTCTTACGATATCTTGGTTGCTGTAACAAAGTTTGCTCTTTTATTATGATAGGTGCGATATGCAATGGCATTTCTGTAGAGCTGCTTCGCTGTGACTACCACAGCAGTCAAGGACCACGTAACTTCCTTCCGGACTTCAACCCCGTGGCTTTCTCGTACCTCTTTGACCTAAACCCAGAGACAGGGAATGAGGTGGGGAGGACGACCAAGTGCACCAGGGAAGAAGTCTATGACCCATTTTTCCAACGATGCCGAGCAGTCCTTTGTGCCCCAGGACAACTGTATAGGAATGAACAATGCATCTCCATCTCAGTCTCAACGTCGAAACCCGTTGTAACTGAAGTTGATGGAAATGACCTGAGTTCACAGGATTCTAACGTACTGGAATCTACAACTCCGAGAGACAAAAATGTATCAGACGCTAAACCCAACTTTGAGACATGTCCCAAAGTCATACTGCACCCAGAAGAATACCGCATCCTGGAAAATGGAAGTGTGTTTGTTGACCAATATGAAAAGGCTTTGGACAAGAAGGACTACGCTGTCCAGGGTCAAGATCGCCTCGTGATTTGTGCCATTGAGACCAAATACTACACTGAAAAGTTTGGAGCCACTTTGGGCTACATAAGTTTCGTTGGGGTCTTCATTTCGGTGATTTTCCTCATCCTACATTTGGTGGCCTGCTTCATTGTCCCAGACCTGAGGAATTTGAGTGGAAAGAATCTAGCCTCCCTCTGTATCGCACTGCTGCTCTCTTATTCAATCTTCCTTGGACTCCCCTTCGTGAAAATCCCAAGCGCATCTTGCACCGTGATGGGAGTTGTCTTGTACTATGGGTAAGTCTTTAAGACAAAGTCGTGATTCGACCTGGTAATAAAAATGCTTATTCATTTCTTTATAGTTTGATGGCGTCCTTTTGTTGGATGTTGATTCTGGCCTGGGATGTGTCTATGACCTTGAGGAAGGCGACTCAAGAGTTGCGTGTGTCAACTGGGTCACAGTGGACGAGGTTCTTCTTTTATTCCACCTTCGGGTGGTTGTTCCCTGGGATGATGGTGACAGTTGCAGTGGTCGCAGAATTCCTTCCGCCAGACGTCATGCCATGGCCATACACCCCACACTTTGGAGCTCACAATTGTTGGTTTGGCCAAAAACCAGCGTTGCTGATCTACTTTGCCGGACCTGTTGCCTTTATACTATTGCTCAACATTCTACTCTTCATTGACGCAGCGTACGTTCAATGTTTCATTTCAAACATGAGTCTCTTAAAACTTTTTTTTTGTTCCTCTTTGCAGGAGATTAATTGCTTCTACAAGCGTGGGGACTGCTAAAGCCAAGGCATGTGGACCTTCACACAAAAACTTTCAGTAAGTCATTCATAAAGTTTGCCATTCTCAACGGTTGTCTCACAATTTTTATCTTTGACCATTGCAGATTGTACCTCCGTCTGGCACTTTTGATGGGCATAAGCTGGGTATTGGGGATCGTTGCTGGTTACGTCGATGTCCCTGAATTGTGGATTGCCTTCATCCTGTTCAACACCCTGCAGGGCCTTTTCATCTTCGTGGCTTTCACCTGCAGCGCAAAGACAAGGAAGGTCCTCCGTACAAAATTATGCTGCAAGACGCAAATGCCAGCAGCCTCTTGGACATGGTCCGGAGGGAACCACATGATGAGGGCCACCTCCTCCTCTTCAGGGAATACCAAGAGGTCGGAATTAGAGGGAAGGGATTCTTACGACTCTCAACTCTCCACCCACGCCAACCCCAGCCGCACCAATTCCCCTCACAATCACCACCATCTCCACCACGCCCACCATCATCAGATCCCTCATAACAATGGGGGTCATCACCAACATCACAAGAACAACTTGTACGGCCCTTCCCTCCACCACCCCTCCTACCCAGCGAACAACGGGAAGATGTACAGCAACCCTCCCAACACAGAAATGTACCGCTCCCTCCATCAGAATTAGGAAGGTCCTAATGAATCGTGTCATTGCAGCTTTAGTTAAACCTTGAGCCAAAATTACTTATTACACGCTGTGAGTTAATCCACAAAACATAGTTTAGGGTATTTGTCTAAATAAGATAAAACTTTATTGGGAAGAGTATTTCAGTTTTCTTGTAATATTTAATGTGAACGTGTTATTTTTGTTATCATTCTTGTCCAAGTCTGTCATTTATCCCTGTGTGTCTTGAGTTGGTGACCTGTGTGTTTATAGGATTAATGTATATTTGAGCTGTACAAACAAATAGAGTGCATGTTCCGTAGTGTCAAGTCAGAGTAGTTTATATGAAGGATTGTAAATATAATTGTAGAGTTGTCTCGCAATGCCCAAAATTATGTATTACGATGAAAAATATTGAAGTAAAAACGGTAACAAATTCATTTCACTATGCTATATTACAAAAAAGTCAATCTATCAAGGATCAATGCATCCGAATTATTTTGTAAACCTTCACATTGTCGGCCATGGTGTCAAGGGGGATTCGTGGAACAGAGACGGTAAGGACCCCCTTCCTGTTGATCTCACAAATCAAATCCTCCTTCAAGGCATTCATGGGGAGGAGGTACTGTCTCTTAAATCTACGACTGGTTGGTCCATTCACTTCATCCGGTTGTTTCGAGCTGTTCCCTTCAATGACCAAAAAGTCCTCTTCAGTTTTGACCTGAAGCTCGTCCGGAGAGAACTGTGGTACCTTTATTCGGTACTGCGATACAAAGAAAAGTTATGAAGACATGCATGATAAACTCACTGCTTGTGCTTAACTTACCACAAAGTTATTTTCGGTCTTGGTAAAGCCAGTGATGGTGGGATCCTCTTCGTCCGAAGACCACGACCAAGGCCACCCACTCCAAGGACGCCAATGTCCCGGAAGATGTAAGCCCCTTTGCAAAGGGTGAATGATGTCGTGTTGAGTTGAATGAGTCTGATTCTGAGCTTCGCCTTTTTTCTTGGGAATCGTAATGGACAGGACTCCATTCACGTCTGAATAAGGAAATAGACGCTGAATAAAAATCGTTACACACAATCTTTGTCTTTTATAAATTACCTATTTCGCTTCTCAACTCGTCAATGACACATTCTTTGGGGATTTTGAATTGTCGTGAGAAGAATCGTGCAGTGTAGACCCCGTCAATTCCATGTCCAGTTGGGCAAGTGTAGTAATTTTCAACCCGTGCGTCATGACCCCCGGAAACCACAAGCTCTCTCTCCACCTCCAACGTTTTAACGACAATCTCATCAGGGTTGAACTGTCGGACGTCAACCTTTATGTCAAACTTGGCGTCGGTGCGGGTCACTTTGGCGTCCCCCAAGCCCTGTGCAGGGGACAGGGAAAGTTGATCCTTCAAGTAATTTGCGGCATGGTAGTGATAGCCCATGAACCAAGGGTCCCCCCACAAAAGCATTTTTCCTGATGTCTCAAACAATGTCAAGCGTTGTGTTGTCTCGGTATGGAGGAAAAATACTGAATGAGGCGAGTTCAGAAGGGAAGATATCTTATACCATGCCTGCTTGTTTACGCTACGTGCTAATCCAAACCAATCAAACAACTTTCTAACTGAGGGATTGACTGTTGGTTGATGCTGGTTAGCATCTCTGCATGAAGCCAATGTCAATGGTAAAGCCGTTATACAAAGTTTGAGTCATGCGTTTGATTAGGAATTAAAGTTCTGGACGTTTACGTATAACGAGTAGGTATTTCTTTTATTAAAGTTTAACGCATTATAGAGCATGTAATTGACAACACTAAAGAAAATACTTTGTTTGCTAGGAAGGACATTTGGACAGTTTTTAGTTGTCAGCATTGGAAATCCCGGGATCAATGTTACTCAAGAGGGGATCCATTTTTGGCGAAAGTATGTATAACGGCACGCCAATCTTGTCGGGTACTGTGTACAATCCTTCCCCTTCTGGTCTTCCTTGAGGGGCGGTCTGATAAGCGTCTTTGGTATCTCCTCCTCTTCCTCCTCCCTCTCCTCCCCCCGCGCTATTAGAATAGTACCCTTCGTCTCCTCCTCCTTCGTCATCAGTATCAAATCCTCCGCGTGACTGGTATATCGAGGGTGGGGCATGGGCCTCAGCGTGACTGGCTCCATGGTTGTTGGGGTCACTGGGAGAGAGGTGAGGTTGGGCGTTGGGGCCAGGGCCTGGATGACTTCCGGGAAAAGCAGTTCCGTTCCCTCCCTCAGTAGAAACACAATTTTTCCATAAATTAGAGTAAATCACATAACATGCACGCTCTAAGTTTGTATGAATACCTGAGGATGTTGAGGAGGATTGAAAATCACAGGATGAGGAGGATTTTGAAGATGCTGAGGTTCATTATGATGAGTCGGCGGAGGGGGATGGTTCTGATGAGGGACCAAAGTGTGCGACTGGGCTTGAGGTAAAGGTTGATTCTGATGAGGATTTGGAATTTGAGGTTGTGGTTGAGACTGATGAGGGGATGGCGGCTGGAATGGCATGGGTGGACCTGGTCTGTGATTTGCATTTGCATGATACGGACTCTGGAGGACGTGGAACTTGTGAAACCCTCTCTCGTCCACAATCTCCTTGGCGTGAGAGGGAGGGGGCAACTGCTTCTCATACCGCCGTTGAAAGAGGAGGGGGAGGAGGTTGAAGGTGAAGTCGCATCCTGACTCCACGACCACAGACTCTCGGATAAAGTTCCCTGCCCTGAACTTCTCAATCGTGGAATACAAAGCTGAGCTGAAGTTGGCATCCGTGTTGCTGTGAAATCCGTGATTGTGACTGGGTTCCATTGTGTAGACTTCCACGGATGAGTATCTCTGTAAGAATTATGACATTGTGGTGTCCTTTGTAGACTTGGACAAAATGGATTGATTACCTGTTTACACACAAAGTAAGTTCCAGGGGTGGGGGAGATTTCGGACGTGGCATTCACACATCTCCCAACCATCACATTTTGGGTAAAGACTGGGGGAATCTGAACAATTTGGACCGTCCCTACAATCCCAATAATTAATGGCATAAATGACCTCAGTTAGAGTAGACTGTCTGGTACCTTTCCTTGTGAGACTCGTTGCATAGTGCGGCTGTGTCATGAAATTGTCAACTTTGCATGGAGAAATGATCATTTGAAAGGAGGGGAGTGGGGTCCACACCTACTCACCCAGACGAAATGTCATAGGATTTACAATACGACTAGAAATAGTTATATAAAACTCACCATGAGAAGAACCGGCATCAATCTTGACAAGAGTCTCCCCATCCTGTATGGCTATGAGGTTGAGGATGAGATTCGCATGGACCAATAATAATAATAATATGCAACAAGTCTTTGAAAAGTGCAGATATTCTACGTGGATAATATACCAAAGCATGGAGAAAATAAGAGACTCCCAAGTTTTAAGTTAATGACTTTCCTGTACACCTGGACGGTGTAAAAGTTTATTCAGGTTATCTTTCGTTTTTCTCAATAATACTGATTTTTATATTCGTAAAGTATGAACTATGTATAACTAACCAGCGAAGGAATAGGATTCAATCAATTCAATTTGGAGACACAAGTAAAGTAATCATAGGAAGGTATTGATTTAAAGCGTACTACGTTATGTTGGTTTTACACCGGATTGGAAGTGGAGAGGTATTATTTCTTATGCTAATTCAATTTAAGTGATTTGAATGTTGTGGAACGGAGATAACCTTTCCTATTTTCGACCGAAAAGTTGTCGGATGAAATCTGGAGATCTGGGCTTGGTCTTCTTGCCGATGATGCTTTTTATCTGAAGATGAAGGGGCAAGTCCTCTTCCTTCACCCCTGCCACAATTCGACCCTGCTGTATGACCTTCAGTTCCGCCGCCTGGGGAATATAATAATGACGACCTGACCTGAGAGCTTTTTGATATTCTTTTGTCAGCTTACAGAAAAGTCATCGTACAACGAGGGGTCCGCACGGATGACCCTAGTCTCCTGGTTGTTGTTGTTGTAGGACTCGGTAGGCTGAGGAGACCCTTTGGATGACATGGCTATCAGGACACACTTTTAGCAGGACAGGTTATTTGCCTTAGACAATCTTTGGAGAGGATGTGACCAACCAGGATTGATTCACGGATGCGACTGTGACCATGCAGCAGCATTTTTGCTTTGTTGCATGCATGCTCTTGTCTCCCTCTGCCCCAATCCCACTTTGACAGTTCCTTGCATGAGTAGCACAAGTTTGAAGAAGCAGCTCGATGGAACAAGTAATTTTGTGAATTCCCTTTTTCATCCTGAAAACTGGAATTTGAGAGACAATTATTTTTTCTTTTCTACTTTTGTTGTAGTCCGTATCAGGGGGGGAAGACAAAAGGAGATGGACAAGCGGCATGAGAAATGCGTCATTTGTTTGGAACCCTGCGAGGGGAAAAGGTGTAACTTCGGAGAGCAGGATGTTCCTGACGCTGGAAATGGTAGTGTCACTTGTGCAGCACTTTGGGATGACATAAGTGTCCTATTCATCCTCAACTCGGTCTTCGGAGTCCCCCGGGTGATGAAGGAGACGTTTATTTCCAGACATGGGCGACCGGTGGATTGGGGCATCTTCCTTTGCGACCACTGTCAACTCATTTACTTCAATGAGTAAGCCTTTCCTTAAGTATGTGTTTAGTAATTTAATTAACGTTTTGGTTCTCAACAGAGCCAAGGCATTGAAGCAGGAAATAGCTAGGATAGAGCAGAGACTTGAAGACTTGAGGAAGCAGGTGGGCCAACAACTGTACAATTCGCAGTTGCAGGAGGAACGTGCTGCTGTTGCGGCGTTGGGGGGTGAGCCAGTCGTCGTCGTCAAGCCGAAGGGGGGCAGGGGAAGGAAAAAGAGAATCTCTGAGCCGCAGATGAGCCCCGTTGTGACGGATCTTCGAAAATGGGCCTTGGATGAATGTGAGTAAAACAGAAGTTGGCCATTTTTTTCATTGACTCATCATGACGTTGTATATCTAGTCAATGCCAAAGGTAAACCGGAGGTGGAGCAGATTATTGAAGCTGCGGGAGGGGTGGATGTAAGTTAATTTCCCATTCTGGTGTGGAGATATGATAAATGAGAATCCTTTCGTGTACTACAGACCTACGTCGCTCAATTAAAAGCGGAAAAGGCTTTTAAGAAACTAACGGGAGGACACAGACTATGTGATGATTCTTCTAGTAGTAGGAACAAACCAGGAACTTCTACTTTATCGGCAGGCAGTTCCAGTGGAATTTCGGCGGCCGTGGGCAATACCCCCTCGTTGCCACTCAATATGAATCTTCCAGAGTCTGAAAAGAGCAAAGCAGCGGCTGCTGCATTAGCGAGATTTGAAAAGACAAAGAAGGCTGAAGCCCAGGACATTATAGCTTTTAGGCAAGCTGCACTAATTAAAGGTATGTATGCCACATCATCGATTCCATTATTACCTGAATATTAAACTACTTTGTTTTCTCCGACATAGAAAAAGCAAGGAAGCAGATTGATGAAGAAAAGGAGTCCCAAGGGAAACTTTGTAATGGAGAAGTAGAAGGCAACAATGGTGCATCCTCAAAACCTTCGTCTGAAATACTAAAAAAGATCATTGATCCTGCTTTGTATGCCGTTAAAGGGGTTTTCTATCGTTGCTCACTCTTAGGTACGAGGTCTCGACTAAGTATGTGACAAAAAGCTGAATGTCTATGTATAAACACTCCACAGGGGATGACGTCCTCCTTCCAAGATCTGAAATGGAGAACCAAATTAGGGAACATCTTATGATGAAGTTGAAAGATGACAAGGACCATGAAAGGTTGGACTCTACGTTAGCTACAGCGTGCCTCATTCTGTACTCATGCAACAAGCCAGAAGAGAAGGTGTCGACTTGTGTAGAAATTCTTCAAAAAATTCTGGATAATATTATACGCAATCCCACTGAAACAAAGTATCGACAAATACGCTGTGCCAATCCTTCCTTTCAAGAAAAGGTGAAGTCTGTTTTTGGTGCTGAGCAATTCTTAGAAGCAGCAGGCTTTATCAAAGAATTACGACCAAATCAGAACACCTGGAGTGAGGACGAAGAAGAATATTGGGTTTGGGAGCCACAAGTTGACAGTGATTTTGCTGATCTTATTGTAAGTAATGTCAAATAAAATGTTTTGGTAGCGAACTAGAATAATATCAATTGACATGGGATTTCAGAAAGATAGGAATAAACTGACCTCCACAGTGGCTATTAAGCCAAAACTAGACAGGAATATGCAAGTTCTTGAGTCCACTGATGATCTGACCCGTAAAACGGAATTACCAGACGAATTCTATGTACTCAGTAGAGATGAAATCAAGAAAGAGCAACAATTAAAGACCCATATTGCAGAGCGCGAATTGACCTTGCGAACAAAGGAAATGCGGGAGCGTGAAGGGATTCAAGAACGCAGATTGTACCGATATGCCGTAGTTCGAGTTAAGTGTCCCGATGCAACAATCCTTCAGGTAGGTTAGACAACAGGCTGTTGTTACCTTAACGATTTTGTTAACTCAAGTTTCACTATGGTTGTTGTTAGGGCACCTTTCATTCCTGGGAACCACTGTCAGCGGTAATGTCTTTCGTTAGAGATAACTTAGTATCGCAAGATTTAAGCTTCGACTTCATTGCACCCGGTGGAGGAGTCTTTACAGTCGAGGACCATGTGAAGACGTTGACTGATTTAAGCCTAGTTCCATCCTCGATTCTCAATCTTAAGTTACGTGGTGAAGTTCCTGATTTGATTGCGTCTGGTGAGGTTCCCTACTTGTGCAAACCGATGAACTGACTCGTCCTTAGTTTTTATGACAATTATACCGATTCGCGAAACAAAGTTCAAATCCATTTTTTAACATTGTGTAAAAGCGGTTAAGTCATAGAAGTGAAAATTGTCTGAGAAATAGGTGAATGGACTAATGAAGTAAAGTGAAATATGTTTCATAATGGAGCAACTATTGTGTGTGCATGTGTCTACCCCATTTTGTACGTAATCCATTCACGGTATCCCAGCCAGTTCACACCGGTGAACCGGTGACTCCATAACTTCTTTATAAGCGCTCATGATTCCCCATTTGCAAAATTAAAATTAATTCAATCAAATCCTTTAATTGAGGTGATTAGCTTAGCGATAGTTAGTGTCATCATCGTCCATTACCCAAACTTTGTCTTTGAACGCGAGACCAATGCTCGAAAACTTGCATGCAAACTGTGGAACCTTTGTTTCCGGGGACAAAGAGATGCAGTCGATTTGAATGTGGAGTGGGAATCAGTTGTTGTAAGTCAGACCGAGGATAATTTGTAGACAACGGTTTTAATTATTTTGCCAGGAGGGAAAGTGAGCATTGGAGGAATAAAATAAAAAGCTATAGTCTGAAGTCACAATGGCACAGCCACGAATGAGCATAGAGGGTCCGTCGGGCGGACAGGGCCCTGCCTTTGTCGGAATCAAGTTTTGTCCCGAGTGGTAAAAAGAAGTTTCATTAAAATGAAGTCATTTAATTGAACGTTGTCCTCTTTTGTGTAGCAACAACATGCTGTACCCGAGGGAGGACAAGGAAGGGCGTCAACTGCTTTACGCCGTAAGTGTCATCCTCAACACTTTGACGCCAGTTTTCAGTTTTTTTTTCTTTTCAGTGCAGGAATTGCGACTACAAGCAATTGGCTGACAACAACTGCATTTACGTCAACAAAATTACGCACGAGATTGAGTAAGTCAAGTGTTTAAAATCGAAGACAAAGTGGTTCGGCTTTTATAATTTTTTGGTTACTTTCATTTTAGTGAATTGACTCACATTGTGAGCGACGTCATTTCGGACCCGACGCTTCCACGGACTGAGGACCACCCGTGTCCAAAGTGCCAAAACCGCGAGGCCGTATTCTTCCAAGCTCAGACGAGGCGTGCTGAGGTTAGCCATAGTCATTTGTCATGACAATTAATTGTGTGACACTAAAACGCTTTTTTGCTCATTTGTAGGACGAAATGCGGCTGTACTATGTTTGTACGAATCAACATTGCGTTTATCGCTGGACGGAATAAATTGGCTGCTGTAAATTGGATTCATTGACATTTTATTTGTACTATTTTTTTTATAAAGTGTCAATATTGTTTTTGCATTGGAGTTTTTTTCAATATTTTTCCATTGACTGGCAAATACATATCACAAAAAGGTAAAATCAAATCGTTACTTATCATCTAAGCACACACCGCCTTATATTTGGACCAGGACAGATATAAAAATAGTCATCATCGTCGCATTAAAACATTTAGTTAAGTTTATAAGTATTGATATGTATGGAATGGTTACAGTCAGAATGTACCGGTTTTCAAAAAGAATTTGCATTGCAGGCATGATACTGTTCCTTTGGTTTCCAAAACTTAGCTTACATTGTTATGTTCCTTGCATTATTATCACACGATTTTAACGCTAGTAGGACTGTCATCAGATGACAATAACGATTTTCTACTGCTGCTGGTACTACCGTTTCGACTAGGTTTTCTAGAGTCTACGAAGTCTTCTCGTCCACGTATAGTAAGTTTATCGCAGTCATCACTGGCTAAACTAGGAAAATATTGTCGATAGACAATAAATACGACGGCGAAGCCAAGGAAAGTTCCAACTGAGATGTCTTGCCAATGATGGTGGTAATCACAGGTACGTGAGATGGCAACCATTGTGGCGAACAAAAGGGGAAGAAATGATATAAGTAAGTTCATGCTCCGTCCTCGGTTGGAACTGAAAACCTTCAACTGTGCCGCAAGAAGAAGGAAAAGAAATCCAAAGCCACAAAAACTCACTGAAACAAGAAACATAAGTAACTTTAGGTGCTGAAACTTCCAATCTTTTGGTATTTAGTTACTCGAGGAGTGACCACTGGGGAAGCTTTTCCGTCCGTCAGCCACCAGCAGGTCATTTCCACTGCAAGGCATACTAAAGTCGGTGACTCCATGATATTGATCCCCATAACAACGATTCAAATAGTCCGGTCGTGGTCTTCCTGTGAAGAAACATTTTACTCCATGCATGGATCTTGTAGCTTTCAACATCTTGCTGTCTTACTTACCTACGCTAACTTTGACGAGATTCGTTATTATGCCATTAAGTGGCAAAGCGAGAGAAGGGACAGCGAGGGCTCCGACGGCAAGATTGAAATTGCTTGTAAAAATGAAGAGTAGGGCGACTACACTGAACGTTGCAATCAAGAGGATGACCTACAGGTTATAAGCAAACGCAGTGATTATCTTCATATTCGACGAACTAAATACGTACCCAGAGCAATTCGGACGGAATGATGGAGGGTTTGTTTGGGAACCTGTACAGCCATGCTTCTTCCGGTTGAATAAGGCGGTGATATGGTTTCAACTCTTCGGTTAATCTGAATTTTGACAAAATGTTAAAGAATACACTTTTTAGGGTTACATTTACAGAAACCCTTACAGGAAAATACATAGTACTCCTATTCGAACGCCTACTTCCGTGACCACCCACTTTGGCATGTGGCGGAACATTTCTTCCGCAGTCAGTATGAGCCTGTCAGAACCTCTTGAAAGAATCAGTCTGCCCATCAATGATAGAAGTATCCCCCAGTGGTCCTCTCCTCAGCAGCACCGTCGAGTGCGGTCCAAGACTTGCCTGTTGGAGTGACAACCAACACAACGTAAAACCCTTGGAATAAATGCCAGAGAGTGAAATCCTAACCATACCCCTTTTTATTGACGAATAACCCTACTATTGCTTATCTTTCGTCATCTTCCACTTATCTTTTTCAATTTGTTTTTTTTGCTGCCCAAAATTCGGACAAAATTCAAAACCCTGCTGCCTGCTGACACAAAGACGCGACTCACGTCAGACGGTGATGCCCACATGGGAAAACTGACACAAAAGAAATCGAAGAGTTCAAACTGTGCGGTTGGGAAACGAGGACACGTTAGACATTCAACCAATAATTTGTTTCCAATTTAATTTTCAACAAAAAAAAGTAAAAGAAAAAAAAATAATTTTTTGTGTTGAATTGGAAAATATTGTATCACGTCACGTCATCACATTGAGTGAAATTAATTCGTCATCCTGTGGAAAAGCAAGTAAGTCAGTCAGTCAGAAGTGACACAGATTCATAAATGACAATTGTGTATCGTTTAAAGGACCATCGTTGTCGTCACTTACTTTTGACCCATCGTTTCGTTTGAACATCTGTCCAGTCCAGACACTAGGAAATTCAAGACATCTGATATCTACACCTTTTGAAGGTGTCCAAAAGTTTAGGAAGTGCTGAGGCCGAGGACGAAGGACTACGACTACTGATTATGGTCATTGGTTGCCGTCGTCGTCAACGAAATGAGCTTTGCGCGGAGACGTCGAGGTAGCTCTAAATCGGAAGACGATCAAACAACGGCCACGGACAAACTCCTTCCTCCACCCCTGGATCCAAATCAAAAACTTCCCTTTGGAAGGATAGTCACGAGGATAAGGAAAACCAGGGCAGCAGTTTAAGTTTGCTCAGCAGCAGCAGCAGCATGGGGAGGGATCGGACTGGGGAGTTCGTCTCCGCCCTGAGGTCCCTGCAGGGGAGGGCACAGAGACAGCCGCAACACAACATGAACAACAACGTGGGGCATAATAAAATGAACGAGAACCTTGATCAGTATTCGGAATTTATGAGGATTGCCAAGTACGACTTTTAGTTTTAGGCTGCTTTACACAATTACATTTTCATTTTTGTATTCCACAGAGGCATCGGCACGAATCTTTCCAAAACTTACACCAAACTGGAACAACTGGCGCTTCGTAAGTTGGCTAACTTTTAACTCAACTCATTTTCATTCTGATTGTCACTTGTGGTTTCTTTAATTATTTTGCAGTTGCAAAAAGAAAGTCCCTCTTTGACGACAAGTCCATTCAAATCCAAGAGTTGACAAATATAATTAAAGAGGACATCAACGCTCTAAATCAAGACATTTCAAAAGTAATTTAATTTCTACATTCTCATTGTAAGAATCAGTGTTTGATTTTTTTTCTTTTAGTTACAAGGCTTTGCAAGAAGAAGCAAATCCTCAAATGGGAAACATTTGCAGTCACACTCCTCAGGGGTGGTGGTCGGCCTACAGACGAAATTAGCATCAATGTCCAATGAGTTTAAACAAGTTTTGCAAGTTCGCACTGAGGTAAGCGACTTAAATCTCATAGAAATCTGACTAGAAAAACGTGAAAAATGAATTTTCCTTAGTAGAATTTAAAAGAACAACGTTCAAGACAGGATCAATTTACCCAAGGTCCTGTGACCTCGTCATTACCTCCCTCAGCCTTTACAGGATACTATAAAGGTATCCGACCTTAAATAATTACGGATTATAAAAATGTATGTAAAGCTATACACATTCCACATGTGTCTGGTTTGTAGGCTCGGCGTTAGTTCCTGAAGATACGCTAATCGACATGGGTGCAGGTGCAGCAGAAGGTAGTAGTGGCGGTGCCAGTGGTGGCTTGCGGCAGCGACAAGCACAACTATACGGTCAAGACGAGACTGTAAGTGAAGATAACACACAAAGTGTGCTTTTTGAACATTTTTCAATTGCCCACTCATTTTTTCCCAGGAGTCCTATTTATCCAGTAGAGCTGAAGCCATGCAAAACATTGAATCTACAATCGTGGAGTTGGGTTCTATATTCCAACAACTCGCAACAATGGTAAAGGAACAAGAGGAAGTTGTCCAAAGGATAGATAGTAATGTCGAAGACGCCGAGATGAACGTGGAAGCCGCACACACAGAACTCCTGAAGTACTTTAAATCCGTCACCTCAAATCGTTGGCTCATGATCAAAGTCTTCGCCCTCCTCATATTCTTCTTTGTCATATTCGTCATATTTTTAGCTTAACGAATGTAGTGCTGTAGAATTCGCAATCAAAGAATCTTCTAAATTCCAATATTCCAATCTAGAACGTTAAAAACGAAAATATGTTTATATTTTTTGATGCATGGAAGTTTCTTGACATTTTCCTTCTTCCTTCCTTTCAACCACTGAAACCTGTCTTATTTATTTATATAGGTAGGTATATATTTTTTTTGATTAAGAAAAGAGTCTATGGACTAAAATTGAAGTGTCTTGTTAGTTTTTCCATCACAGGAAAGGAAGTACCATAAGAAATTAATGCCCTAGATTCCTTTGTCATTCGCAGTAGAAATAATTAATGAGAAAACGAGTGTGAAATGCATGCAGAAAACATAAGATAAGGAAATGCTGTGAAATGAAATGATACATAAGTCCAAGAACATAGAATATAAGAAATCAGCCAATGCCAATTACCAAAGTGTAAAGACAAAATTATTAATTATTTATCGTGTTTTTAAAAAGGTCAGGTCACTTATGCGTCGACAAAGTAATTGTAATAAAAAGTAATCCCACACATTAAAATAAAACCTAGGTCCCTGTTATTTTATCATGCGTTTTATCATCATTCATTTGACAAGATAAGCATTTTTTACGCCATAGCAAATTTCAGGAATACATAAAAGATCAAAAATGAGTCCAGGCTGTCGGCTAACTTCATTCTCTTTTGCTGCTCTGTTGAAGTATTGATTGCTTTTCTTCACTTTACTGCATTTTTGTGTTTGTTTACCTGCGCGCATTCGCCTTCTCTTCTCTTCTCTCTGTATTTTCTCCATTCTTCTTCTCGGACGGAGAAGAAAAACAATGAAAGTTGGAAAGAAAAACTTGTAAGTTTTTTAAATTAATTAATTAAATACGAGGAGGTAATCAATGAAACTGGTGATTTTTTTTGTAGAAACGAGAACGATGTGACGTGACGTGACGTAATGACATGAAGAAGGATTCAATTTGAAATAAAAACAAGTCGTCAAGTCGATCGATATGAGAAGAATTTATTTGAGTGGAAATTAGAGAAAGACAGAATAGAGTTCTTATCATCGTCGTCAAGTCAAGTCAACATGTCAGATTTTCCTCCTCCCTCCTCTTTGTCTGGTTGCTGGAGGAACACAACTGCTGTCAATGGGAGAGGTGAGTTCGAATTGCTTAGCATCATCGTTGTTACCTTTTAGTTTGCAAAATGTATTATTCTGGCAGACGAAGGACCACCGCCATCCTCTTCCTCTTCGTTATTTTCGTCGTCTCGTTCAACTCAGCATCTACACCACCACCATCACAATGAGAATGGCAGGAATAAAGAAATAGGACATGTCCATGGCCATGGTAGTGGGGGTCACACTCATCATCATGGAGGAGGAAGTAGAGGAGGGGCCCATGACACTATCGTCAACATGATCTCAATGCTCACCCTCGGCGTGGATGAGGAACAGTATCATTCAGCAGCAGCACCACCACCACCGGTTCCGGCAGCTAGGAAAAACAGCGGTCAGAATTTGTCCAGGCCTCCTCCTCCTCCATCGTCAACGTCTGCCGTGGACAACCAGAGGATGGTCCTTTTGAGCATGGCGAACACACCAGAAAGCTGCTTAACTCTAAGACGGGCAGGGTGTATTCCTCTACTAGTGGAGCTGATCCATCCACCATCCCACTCGTCATCCTCAGAAGATCGTCCTCCGGAAATCATTCAAATAAGGGCTGCGAGGGCCCTCAAGAACATTGTCCAGTTCAACTCTGACGAGAAGGAGAAGAAGAAGGAGCTTAGAGTCTTAAGACTGTTGGAGGGGATCAGACTCTTTACTGAAGCCGTGAAAAGTGGGGTTAAGAAAAAGAAGGCGCGACCAAGTGAGAGTGACGGAGGAGGGTCCTCGAAGGAAGACGAGGACCAAGATGATGATAACATTCCACATCCCACAACTAGTCTTGGAACGCTTACTAAATTATCATTTGATGAAGAGCACCGTTGCACCATGTGCCTCTTGGGCGCTGTTCATGTCTTGGCTGATCTCATTGTCGTAAGATCCATTATAGATATCACTATTTTCATTCTGCACTAACTAATTATTCATTGTAAATGTTTCTATTGATTAGTCGGATCATGTTATACACAAAAGCATTACTCATCTGAAGGACGACTGCCTCCTCCTGCGACGGCTGTCAGGGATGGCCTTGACGAACCTGACCGTCAATGACAAAACCAATAAGGCACTTTTGTGCGGAATGAAAGACTTTTTGAAATGCCTATGCCAACAGCTGGAGTGTGATAACGAAGAAATTTGTCAAATTACTGCCAGCGTTTTTCGGTACATTGGAAAATAATTTTAATTGTATTTTGTCTTAACTGATGTATCTTTTGATTTGTAGGAATTTATCATGCCGGATTGACAGTTCGTCCAAAGCATCACTGAGTGAAATAACTGCCTGTCCCAAACTCCTTCTGGTTGCCATGAGGGCGCAGAGGGAAAGCACTCTCAAAGCCAGTCTTGGCGCTTTGTGGAACTTATCTGCTCAAACGCCGAAAAATATGGTATGAATGAATGTAAATTTCTTTCATCAGAGACTTAACAATCAGGATTTAATTTGTTTTTTATTTTTATAGGTGGACATAAGCACAGCGTCGGACGAAGGGCTCCCCTTTTTAGTCTCCTTAATGCGGCCGAGTAGCGACTTAATGCAACAATTCCAGACACCCATGACAATAATAGAACATGCCTCTGGGATACTACGCAACATATCTCCTCACCTTCGTAATTTTCCAGAGTTGAAGAAAGTACTCCGTGACCAACACTGCTATGAAATCCTGCTCGATCATTTAAAGTCAAGTAGCATGATCGTCGTTGCAAATGCATGTGGAACACTGTGCAGCTTATCTGGGGGACCTGAGTGTGAGGAGGACCAACGCAAGCTTCTTGATCTCAACGCAATCCCAATGCTCAAAAGCCTTGTTTATTCAAAGGACCAGAGGATTTCACAAGGTTCAAGCACCGCACTAAGGAACCTTCTGTCCTCAAAGTTTGCCAAAGAGTATACCTACCACGTTGACTCTAGGCTAAGTGCACAAATCTATACTCAGCCATCGCAACAAGATTTGGAAAGGGGTGGAGGCGGAGGCAGCGCTTCTTTTCCACAGAGATCTCCCAATTCAGACTCAGATCCTGATCAAGACTCTGCCCTGGATTCCATCAGATCGGCTCCTTCTACAACTGAGTATGCTCAGCGCTGCTCTACCCATGTAAATGTACAACCCATGGATCCACCATTGGCACATCAACAGGCCCCTACCGTTTATCCAAGAAGTTACAGCGGACACTTCAACAATAAGCCCCCAATTTCCATTCAGTTTCACAACCATCCACCACTCTCACTCCCACTGCATGGTGGGGGGCCTTCTTCTTCTTATCACAACCACTTCTCTTCGGACGTCGAACCTCTGGATCTCACAATGACCTCTACAAAGCCCTCGCCAATTCATATCATCTCTGCGGCCGAGTTCGCTGGACTGGGGGGAGGAGAACGGAGGAATTTTGGTGTTCGAGGAGCAGGAGCAAATACTACTTCTTCAGTTGTATCCACAGAGGGAAGGTCATATTCTCAATCCCATTCATATCAGTCGTTTGAAGCCTACCATTCCTCCGATCGTCATCAAAATCCAATGTTCCACCAAGCCCACAGCAGGCAGTACAACTTCCTAACAAGCACAAGCTTCAATCAAAGTTGTCCCGAGATTCGAAGCCGACTTCCCAATGCACATTCTTCCTCCCGTCAAAATTACCATCATGAAAATGCCTACAAGCCTGTCGATTACTCCACTGGAGGCGAACAGATGCCTAATAATAACTTAATACATGACTCAAGTGGAGGTTGTGGTGGAGACACTACATTCAACTACTCACTCCAATACGCTGAACACGACGGAGAGGAGGAAAGCGGTCATAACACGACAGCCAAGTCGGAAGACACGGTCAAAACCTACTGTTACGAGGGGACGCCACAATTTTCCAAGTCAAATTCATGTCAAGACCTCCTTCAAGAGGTGGAGGAGGACAAGGCCAGCGGAGGAGAGTCTGCGTCTGCCTTCGTGGTGAAATCCTGTTCTGCAAATAAACTACAACCAATTGATGAAGTTCGGCCATACTATGTGGAGAACACGCCTGCTGCTTTTTCAAGGGCAAGTTCGCTTAGTTCCATTCATTCAACGGAGGAGGAAATGACAGGAGGTGAGGGTGAAGGACACCCTCGCCCAGAGGACAAGTTTCAGCCAGCGGAACAACAATTGCAATTGCAACCTCCTCCCCTACCAGCGCCAAGAAAAAGGAACAGCCAGTCCCACACACCCTCCTCCTGCAGAGTGACTTTCTCAGCGGAGGAGACCCCTTTGATGTTTTCCAGGGCCAGCTCCGTTGCAAGTCTGGACAGTTTGCAGCAGGAAATGGCCATGGCTGGTGGAACAAGCAGGAACGATGACGAGTTGAGTGACTACAGCCGACGGGCGAGTGGAGTTGTGAGTCCGTCAGAACTACCAGATTCTCCTAGAGCTTTGGCTCCCCCTCCCATGCCGCCATTGACATTCAAGAGGGTTGATGCGGTGGACGGTTCACCTTCCAAGTACAATATGGACTCGGTGAGAGTCTTCACCATAGAAGAAAAGAGTGGGTTCAACAGCTGCCGTAGCTTGAGTCCTCTTACTGTTGACGGGGAGGAGCTCGGTGTAATTGGAAAAACGTTTACAAGTTCGAACGAGGAAAGATCAACTCAGCAAAGGAAAAGCAATACTGACATTGTCGATGGAAATGAGACTTCGACGCCTCTTTCGACAAAATGCCATGACGACGAGTTAAAAGTATTTGCTACGGAAGGCACCCCTTTTTACGGAATATCCACTGCAACGTCATTAAGTGACATAATTGGAGAACTCGATGACGCTAAAGTGCCTCTGCAGTCCATTGCAGAGTCCAAAGTAACTACAACGACATCTGATCAACCTAAGGAGACGCCAATGCCAGTAGGTGCCAAGGACACGATTGAATCGGACACACTTCTCCTTGAAAAATGTATCAAGGTTGGAAAGGCTATGGGAATTCCTAAAAGTCAGTCAGAATTTCGACTGGGAAACAAGAAACAAGGCATTCTAAAAGGAAGTGGGGGCCAGAGCGGTAAACATCAGAAGGTTGCTGCTAGTAAATCCCAAGACTTTGAATTTGATGACCCAGACCTGGCTGCTCTTATTCAAATCGGTCGTAACACGAGGACGAAAGAGAAAGACAGAACGACAGGGCATAAGCATCATAGCAACAAAGGTGGGAAACGTGACAAAAATTCGTCTGCTTCCGTACATACCAATTCTTCAAGTACAGCAACAGACCAGGCGCAACCTTCCCCCTCAAAAGAATCTGAGACGTCATCCACTATCATCACTCAAAACATTGAGCAGGAGGAGCACAACAACAATTCTTCCCAGGTGGTCGGGACCTCGTCAGAAAATGGCCCCCCTCCTCCTATAAACGACGACAGTTGTAACAACAATAACAAAGGACCATCAGAAGAGGCAAACTTGGTGGGTGAATATGAATCCGACCTGCACACGCGCATGAAATTAAGCCTGGAACCCAACCAAATGTCCACAACTTCACTGGGGTCAGAGTGGAACGATGAAACGCCTACATTTTCCTCTCCAATCCCTTCAATGAGTGTGTCGGTTGCCTTGAAGATGGTTGAGTCTCTATCCATGGATACGTCCCTTCCCCACGTCGTGACTACTGGACCAATGATGACCAGTCAGAACCCAGTCAACAATCTGAATGACAGTCTCAACATTAGCTGCCTCTCCGTCTCTGTCCAGCGTGAGCTGTTGGAAAACGTGGATCCTCCTTCCACCTCGTACAACTTAGTTTCTTCCACGGACTGTGTGGCGATGCAGGCACGACGTGGCAGCGGTCAATCCTCTTCTGCACTCTCAGACAAGATCAACGAAAAATGGAAAGCGTTGGCCGATGGAGCGAATAACTGTAGCACCCAATCTAACCTCGCGGGTCAAAGGCCACCCTTGGACATCCTTGACATGGAGAATTCAATGATGTCCGTTGCCAGCATCAAGTCGGAAATTTATGAAATGTCCATCACTGAAAATTCCGACATTTTCAAGTCTGCTGTAGATGAATTCCGGCCCCCGATACTGCGAGATGGTCGAGGAGGAGGAGGAGGAGACAACGACAACAGTCTCGGTGGCAACACGTACACAATATTTCCTCCTGAAAACGTCAATCGACTCTCGGGCGTTAAATCGAACGACTTCAGCGAGGGCAACACCGTAATCAGCATAAGTGAAGATTTTACCGACGCAGAGGACATTGAGGACTATGAAACAGCCCCCATCCTCTCTTCTGATGAACAGCAGCCAAATTCAGCAGTGGCTGAGGAGAAAAAATCCCCTGAGGATGTTGAACCACCACTACCACCCAAACCGCGACTGGAAGTTCGCCCAATGGTTGACAATAATGCAAAAAAGTTGGATGGAATCAACAGCAACAGGTTTAACACGTTTTTAGTAAAGAAGGACAGTTCGCCTTCGTCACCAAGGTCATCACCAAGAGCAAAACGAAGAGAAGATCCCGAACGGTATAAAACCCACACGATAAATCCCATCATCAACAACACTAAACCACCGCCTATGCCTCATCATGACGCCAATGGAAATCCTGCAGAGCCCAACAGATATGCCACTTTCAAAGTTGGAAATGGAGGAGGGTCTAAAATAATTGGACCTCATCAGGGAAGTAATTCCAACATTGCTGAAACGTCAGACTCCACCTCCACCGTGTCCGTGTCTCCCACTTCTTCTGCCGGTGGCAGTCCGAAAGGGATCAGGGGAAGAAGGAAGCCACTGTACAGCTCACTTCCGCCAAGTGCCATCGTGAGGAAGGGTCAAGGACAGAGCAGGCACACTCACACTCCGCCTCCTCCAATTCCTCCAAAACCTGCAAGAATGGGGTCTCCTGTTAGAACGTCGTCATTTACCTCTGCCACTTCAACTTCAGCAGCACCCTTTGTACGACCCACGAGGACAACGGAGCTGCGTGCCGCTGCTGCAAAGAACGGCTCGAGGGATAGTTCTCCAAAGCGTGTAGAAAACAACAGTAGAACGAATTCCAACTCCAGCCTCCATCTCGTCACCACCACGACGACTTCTTCCAAGGCTTCAGTTTCATCAGACGCAGGGAGACGGCCAAAAGTCGCCCCTAAGCCACCTGTGCGAACTACCCCTGTGACATCCGCGTCTACAATTCCTTCTTCCGCACCATTTGACATTCTTATTGGTCGCTATCGCAACATCGCCAAACCCCCTAAAGGCTCCTCACACATCAAAGGGAGCAACTCGTCCTACGGGTTTGGGACCAGGGACACCCTTTCAGAGACCGAGTCGGATTCAGGGCTGATGAAACTTTACAGCACGCTTCCAAAGTCGACCAAGTTGGGCTCCTCCTCCCTCGCCCCTTTCTCCCTTGAGCGGTACTCTGCAAAGGGCGAGAGCAAAGAGAGTATCCCTGGAAGTGAAAAGTCTGGGAAGAGTGGGATTGGGAAAATCACAAACTTGTGGAAAAAGATTGACTTTCGTGGAAAGAACACCAACACCAACGAGGTCCTTAAGAAGGAACCCCAAGTCGCCTCTGTCAAACCAACCTCCTCTTCTGCTTCCAAAGGCTCCAAACTGTCCAACCTCTTCAGTCGAGGGAAGAAGGACAAGAACAAGGAAAAAGAAAAACCACCACCAAATCCTTCCCAGAAGCCCTTTCGTGATGCCCTTCCTGTCCATTCGAATTCTGCTCCTGTTAATTTTGCTCTTCCTTCTGCACCTGCTTCAACGAGCCGAATTCCTGGGATGAGACAGGACGGGGAACAACATAACAACAGGGGTCCTTTTCCTTTTCCTCCTCACGTTCAAGTTCACACCAACAAGGTTTTGGTTCCCCCCTTCAACTACACACCTCCGGACAGAAGTGCGTCCTCCCTCAGCACTGCGCCCAGTCAAGCCTCTTGTTCATCTTTTGTCACGTCCGCCAAGATAACGACTGTGTAGGATAAGACGATAATAATAATTTGTCTTTTTGCATCCAGGGAAGACTGATTGATAATGCAATTGAAATGTTTGTCAGTAATTTATTGGCTTTGCCCCATTATTGTGGAAAATGTATTGTTGAATTTCTTGTGCAACTTGTCTTGTTGAGCTATCTATTGTAGTACGTAGTGGTCTCATCAATTAGTTTGTACTTTTACCAAAAATACCAAACCAAACTCCATACCATACCAAAATTGGTTTGGAACTCCATACCAAAAATTTAGAGATGTAGTTTCTTAATTATGTTGTTAAAAACTTTCAAATGAAAGGTGTAATTTATGTATTATTGTCAGTGCCATGCCATCGTCATGTTCCTTTTGTATGAAATTATATGATTTTTATGATTGTTTACTTACTTCTGTAACTGCTCTCGTGCAATACGTTTGTAACTTTTTGATAATCAACCTTCAGGAACTTTCATTTGGACTTTGAAAATTATAACTTTCTGGAATCAAGTGTTGACAAACGAAAGGACGTGTGAAACCAAATATGAAAGACGGACAGACAGATTGACAAACTGAACGGACGGTTCGTCAGTCCGTCTTCCAATCCGTCTGTCTCCGATGGACGGGCGGACATCCGTCCGTCGGCCGAAGTCCATCCGTCTATCCTTCTGTCAGTCAGTCCGTCTGTCCGTCACAGACGGACGGGCTGACAGACCGACGGACGGACCGGACTGACGGACGGACTGACAGACGGCCGGACGGACTGACGGACGGACAAACGGACAAACGGACAAATGGACGGACAGACGGACGGACTGACGGACGGACGGACAAACGAACGGACAGACCGACAGACGGACGGACGGACTGACGGACGGACGGACGGATGGACTGACAAACGGACAAACGGACGGACGGACCAACGGTCGGACGGACGGACAGGTCGACGGACGGACCGACAGACGGACGGACGGGCTGACGGAAGGAGGGATGGACTGACACAGCCACATACAGAATTACGGACGGACTGACGTACAGACAGACTGGCGGACGGCCGGACGAACCGATTGACGGACGGACGGACCAACTGACGGACAAACGGACGGACAGACGGACGGACCGACAGACGGAGGACGGACGGACAAACTTACTGAGGGACTGACGGACGGACCGGCAGACGGATGGACTGACATACCGACAGACGGACGGACGGACGGACAGATTGACGGACGGACAGACAGACGGACGGACCAACTGACGGACAAACGGACTGACCTACGGAAAGACAGACGGACGGACAAACGGAGTGACCGACTGACCGACGGACCGACGGACGGACTGACAGATTGACGGGCGGACTGACGGACAGATTGACGGACGGACGAACAATTACTTGGAATTTCAATTAGTTGGAAATTATTTATTATTTGATAATTATTTTCCGCTATTTTTCAATTAATTGGAAATTATTTGAGCCTTTTCTGGATTAATAAAAATTATTTGAGCTATTTTGGAATTAATGGAAAATTATTTTGACCCATTTTTGAATTTCTCGAGAATTATTTTTAGCCCTTTATGAATTATTTGTTAATTATTTTCAGCTATTTTTCAATTAATTGGAAATTATTTGAGCCTTTTCTGGATTAATAAAAATTATTTGAGCTATTTTGGAATTAATGGAA
>JAQIWU010000255.1:0-30815 GCA_034696445.1 Isotomiella minor
AATAAATCAAATGATGAACAAAAGAGCCTACTGATTAGTGCAATGCTGAATTGAAGATTTATGAATTGTTGCTCATCTTTTTGTTTACCTTTAATGCTAGATAGTGTTACCCTTTGGTTGTAAAATAAAGTGGCATACCAGGATTTCAATGAAAACTGGATCATTTGACACTAAATAAATCACAACGAAGAATTTATTTTTTCGCCTCTGTTTGTTTGGTAAACTAAATTAATTTAGTTCATTTTCATTGTTACGATTGTTTTTGGTCACAACAGATATCATAGTTCGATGTCTGTTAAAAATGTTGATGACACTGGTGCACTTTCAAGCTACTAAATTCCTTAGTTGGTCTTCATAAAATGCAATAAAATCGTGATATCACTGCAATCAACATCATAAATCATAAACTGTAGAATGCGATGAGTCTACTTTGTTGGATTGATGACACGAATAAAATCGTAAATGCATTAAAAATGTATTCGTCTTCATTCCTTTGCTGGGTGGCCTTGTCCATCTCAATCACAACACGATTGCAAAAAGAATCGAATAGGAATAAAAATGAAAGTGCATAAAAATGACTAAAATAAATACTGATTGTAGAAAGGAAGGATGTGCGACAATGCTTCAAGTCACTGCGTTGAGTGAAGTGAAAGGTTCAGACTTGTAGTATTTATTGCTCAAAGTTAAATAATGATGTAAGCAAGAGTAATTAATTTAATTAATTTAGAACGACTCTTTTCATGCACAACTTGGCGTCATTCGAGGCTTATGCAAATGTTCTGTCGATATGTCATCTCCTCCACCAAAATTGAGTCCATTAAACTTTATTGAACTGTCAAACTGAACTGACCCCGCAGAGTAGATCCTTGTAATCAGTCAAAATGTGAGCTTTTACACTGACTTCGACATGAATAATTGATGTCATTGTCGTTGATCCCATATGCACACTATTTATAAACTAATTAATGTTTGCAGGATCCAATGGGGCAAAATGAGACTTTAGCCTTAGTTTTATGTCATTAAAAAGAAAAAAAGTATCTTTAAACGCATCGTCCTTGCTGGACATCGCAACTTCTTCCATGTGGACAGCAATGAATTTGATCCGAGCAACACTAAAAAGCAATTTAAGAAATTCTGTAAAGTGCTTCTTGGTACACAGGTCATTACCGTGGCCGTCGCATACGGGCAGCAGCCATAACCACCACTGACAAGTGGGCAGCATGTGTATTGGTCCGGACAAGTCTGTTCGCCCCCACCACAGATTTCCCCAACTTCAGGATAAAGCGAAAGTTAGTCACTTACAAAACAGATAAAATTAGAAATGTCACCTGTAGCATTTTGTGCACTCTGCAAATGGTCATCAGGCAATAAGTTCTGAGCATTCCACTCATTTCTAGTGAAACTGTTGTACACCATTGTCCAAGGTACTGGACGCTTTCTCTTACTATGGGCCGCCATTGTTGTATTCACAGATCCACGGACACATCGAGAGTGAGCCGTGTCGCATGTGCTTCCTGAACAGAAATATAGAACAACACTTTTTACATTTGAAAGTTTCTTTCAAAGTCTCACCATGTGGACAGCAGTGTCTTCCGTCAGTGCAGCACGTTGCTCCCGACCAAGGACAACACCCGTACCCTCCACTCTGGTCAGAGCAACAAGTTTGATCTTGTCCACATCGTGTCTTATGGTCAGGACACATGTCAGCCTCCACAAAGACCGTTTCCTGTAGCCCCAAATGGATGGCCACGAAACACAGTAGAATGATTCTCATTGCGTCTAGGGGAGATGTGATACAGAACAATTAAACAAACGCTTCTCCTTGATGGAAAATCTTCATCAATAGCTATCTACACAGCTGACGGTCAATTCTTTCAACCTGACTCCTTCTTGACACTTTTTATCATTCCGGTGTCTGCTTGTAACATCCAGTTCCAGTTCTTCACAATATGAACTCTTGTACAGATAGTGTCCATACAACGCTTGCCAGTTTTTTATTGACTCTTCCCACGTTAAACCTCTTTTTTATTAACTTTGGGTTCCTAACTTGATACAGTTGCTATCTATCATGTTCATTCGTAGGCTTTTCCATCGATGAAGGCGTCTTTATTTTATGCTGGTTTGACTTTGCTCATCTTCATTACGATGTTTAAAAACTGTGTCATCCAAATCTCATCGGTCAAGATTTACTGAAAACATTATCAAACAATTTTTGAAATACATACGTAGTACACAGTACAATTAGTGATTGATTTGGGTACCTAAATGAAAAAAATACGAGTCTCCAATTCCTGACTTTAATTAATTGAATTTATGGATCGTCGCAAAGCACATATCTTTTACACGAAAGACAATCTTATAGCCAAAAGGTTCACTTTTGGGTCTACATCTTTCCTCAATTTGCATAGCATAGCTATTGGTTATGCATATCCACCCTGCCTGATCAATCTGCCTATGGCATCTAATATCATAAATGCAAAATGCTTATAATTAGTGGCAATTGGCAGCTCAGGCTTCCAATTAGACTCTAATTGTAATTAACATGTTTTTAGTTAGAAGGAAATTATTTGACAGGAACAGAGCATGTGCTTCACATTTCTGAAAGGAAGAAACAGTAACAGATTTGTTCCATATAACTTTATAATCACTTGATTGTGTTTTGGCATTTTCGAATCTACGTTTACCCCATAACATCCTCAATCTGACATAACATGCTTGAATTGGTACTTCATCTGTACTTGGTTAATTCCAATTTACCAAAAACCGTTAATATTTGTTTATTTAGCAATTATAATTGGTCCAATTTCAAAACATTCTTATTGACCTTTGACATCGAGTAAGACATAACTGACACTATGGCTGTGAAAGAAAGACGACCACGCATTATTCTAAATCAAACCTACACACAAACACATGTTACGCAAGGGTGAAGTGTCGTCTTTCGGCCTGTCTCAATATTCCCTCATATTTTTGACCATCCTCTTTCTTGCTGTTTTGGACAATCTTGCCACACTCACATCTTCTTACAAACAAAGAGTATAATTAACGTCAGCCGAACGTGTAATTAAAATTAGAAGTGGAACATTATGTAATAAAATATAGGACAGGAAGAGTGAAAAAAATGGAGTGACTGTGGAGTACATGCACACACTTAATTATCCATCCTCATCATCATCGTCATCTCTCCGTCTAATTCTATAGTGAGTGGATTTAGCATCAGCCAGTCTTATCTCCGATGTATGCATTCTTCTTTCGCACAAAATGTCGTGACCATCTTGGTCACGATGAAGCCTTATCATCACAACCATTGGCAATATTTTGACTCTAGAGGCAAAAGGCATACAAAAAGACGACAAGCAGTGATACTATACAATTTACCCGTTGCAATAAGAAACAATGACTTGAAATTCTTTAAAAATTTGCTCATGTCACTTAATCCTGCAATGAAATGGAAATGAAGTCAGGCTATTGAAACCAAACCACCTTTCACTTTGGTGTCGTTATCGTCATGCTAATATTCAATTTATTTCACTTGATGATAATAATCATCCACTCCATTATTGCCATCGTGGTGCTATATTAATAACAGAGTGATATAATGCGCCTTGGTCGACGGGGACACTAGTACCTGGTGAAGACGACGATGATGAGAAGATGCGATGCGACGTATAGAGTCAATCATGATCAGTGAATCAGTTAGTTGGGTAACAATTAGGGCGCAACGAGATGATGCATAATTCATTCTAGACTAGACCACGCTTCTATTTCCTCGTTCAAAATATTTAGTCTTAAATTTTCACAGTTTTTCGAGTTAAAAACATGACTTTGCTTGCACACTTATTCAATTTGTAGTAGTAATAATGAGTGTGACAGAGATGGAAAATTATTAATTAGCAGAATAGAAGGTTTCTACCCTTTTTAAGAGAGTATCAATCTTGTTAATATCTGTCCACAGGTACTCTCTCAGCGGCAAACGTTGGCCATTATGCAATAAAAATGATCATAAAAAGCAAAATTCAATTTAAAAACTTATTGCTTTATTACAGCAATCCTGCCAACTTGTTTTGCTTCTTTGTCAATTTTATGAAAATCTGCTTTAATTGTCACTCATCTCATTTCATCCCTACATGCAACGAGAGGGAAATGGTCAGGTTAGATAGACAGATTGAATTTCATCTTTTTCATTCACACATCTCGATTAAACGCATCATCATTCTCGTTTTCAAAGCTGTCTTCTTCTTACCGTTTTGTAATCCTACACTTCTAGAGACAAAGAAGTTAATTTTAATAAAGACAATATTGTTGCTAAATAAATGACACCATTGAATTATCAATGGGATATGGGAATGAAGAAGATTTAGCAATGTTCATAGGAATTATCATATGACATTATCATCGACACACGCCAGAAGAAACAGGAAAATGTTGACTCAAAATTGAGGCAATACTTGCAATTTTTTGGAATAAAAGTTGTAGTCTAAAAAACATTTTTAACACAATTTCATTATCTTTCGCACACACGAATTCATTTGATAGCCAAAATTAAAACGTCCCCGTTTTTATTAGTATTCGAACTACTGAAGAAGATAACACGAGCATGAAATGTTTCACGGCAGACTTTTAATTAAGTTGCATTTCGCTCAACAATAGGAAGAAGATTGCCAAAGCCTTTGATTTATAAGAAGATTTGACATACCTTTAATTTAATAGCCATTTTAATATCTCATTAATAATTTATAGCAATCGATCGAGCTATTAAAAGTGTTCCTTCCAAATGCAGTGACGTGTGAGTGAAGTTTGTTTTGTTGCATATCAGATTTGATGTACGTGTAGCTTTCATTTCAACAAGAGGAACGTTGCACATGGACATTATGGACCAATTGGTTTATTGTTATTTAATACAATGCCGACAAAGTTTAATTACATGCAATTACACAAGACCCTTAAATCTTAGCTATGTAACGCATGTGCCCAACCCCATGCTCACTTTTAATTATTATTCATGATATTTATCATGCATTGTTGTTAAACTTAAAATTCCATTTTGTAAAGTTATTTTTTATAAAGCAATGAAAACAATGCAAACGTAGGTACTCAAAAAACCTAAAATCATTCAATATTGATTGGCGACAATGATGAAGTGTGAAGTGGATAAGAAATTTGGGTAACAATGCTCTGTTCTGTTATTAAATAGCGATTACACCAATACATGAATGAGAAGAAAGGTGAAGATGAGACAACTTTTGAATTGCACAAGTCTCAATTTCGCATCCAACAGCACAGGGCATGAATTTGACTTTATTGCTCAACAAGAAGATGCTCATACTCAATAATGGAGGAAGTCCAAAAGTTCTTATCGTTCCTTCAGATCTACTTATCCATTACGTTGTTTCCAACAATTAAGGATCTAAAATTCACTCATGATTTAGATTCATCAATAAGACGTGTTTAAAAGTGAATCAATAGATTTAAAGTTTTCTACATTACTTAAAAGTTATATTTGGAGTATTAAAAGTGGAAAGTGGTTTCACTGATTCAATTGATAATAGATAGTAGGCAATAGGACAAAAAATTTGATCGTTATCCAACACCATTGAATTTAATTCTACTCCTCAAAGTGACCCATCTTCCTCTCCTTTCGTCGCATCCTCAAACCCAAACGTGCTAAACGCAATGACCAACCTGTCACTCATCTTTCCATTCATTCAATCTTAAGTACGTCTGCTTCAGTTCAATTCACAGCGATTGTTCAGATAAGCAATGTTTAGTGTCACATTGCCAAAGAAGAGGGGATATTTTGCTACCCCTTCCAAACGAACCTCATCTCACATACCTAAATATTATGTTGCAACAAAGGCTAGTTGTCGTAAACTGAGACGGACGCTAGAATGTTCATGTTGACGCTTGAAGGCTTTGAGGTGAAGGGTTATAGTTTTTATTTTTAAGGAGTTGACAACGACATGCTACTTCACAAGCACTCGATAACTCTCCTGTTGATGCCTATTGAATTGGAGATGCTCCCAACAAGTTGAAAAGTTGAATCAAACACGTCCCAATTGCGTTAGTTATGAGGAAGATTATTGGTCATTGTGAGCAGAACAATGAATGAAATGGTATTATTGGCCCATATCATATCTCTAACAAATTAATTAAATAACAATCGAGAAATCCAAGACCATTAAGCTGATCGATGTCACCGCTCCAATCTAACCATCCTGTTAATTTAGAAAGGAAGACGAACCTTGGGACCTATTAAACAATCAGAGCAAGGGTCCTATTAGCTTGGCTTGTCGTTGATATCCCTAGTTATCATGTGCCAAAGCCAAAATCAAGGTAAATCCGATATTCTTCCCAGACTAAAGAATTTTTGTTCTCTTGTTTTAATCTCGAATGAGGAATTATGGCAGTATGCAGACCCTCTTTTACCTATTTTGCCACCTATAAATTGTATAGGTAGTAAATTGATGATTGATGACGCTACAAGTAACTTTCTTTGTATATTAAACCTTGAAAATCTTTCATTCAACTCGAGTCGAGAGTCCCATCCCAAAGTTGCATCTTAATTCATCTTGACTCCATGTCATCTAGTCATCTTCCTCCCTTTTGCTTATCTTTCAGCATAATAAAGATGATGAAAAGATGAGATAGAGCATAGACTAATAGCCAGTCACTTAAAATAGCTCTTGTGGATATGTTCCTATATTCAACCATGTCGAAACGCGCTGTACCTTACCTTGACAGTTCTATGATTAAGAGTAAAAAAGCCGAATGATGAAGTAATTAAAATTACATTCTCTAAGTTAGCATATCTCTAAATTGCGTTGACCGTGAAGAAAATCTTAACTTACGATTTTTTCATTTCAGGTGTGGTGGGACTTGACAATTTTAAACAAAAAATAAAAGCTTGGTCACGACGTACAGGAGAGTTGTTTATAAGTCCATATATGTGTGCAATTCAATTTGCTATTTTGAAACCTTTCCAAGCAAATAATAATAAATTAGCTAAAAGGGAATATGTTTATGCCTGAAATAAATACATAACAATGCACATCAAGTGCATAGGTAATGGTTGATAATTTTCTAAATTACTTAAAAATAGCGAGTATAATAACTAATAAACATCAATCATCAATCCACCATACCATGCACCGATCATCATCATCATATAGTCGTCTATATGTAAATGAATAAAAAAGTTGCATGTTACCTCCAAATATTTAAACAATGTCCATTACTTGCGTCAAGGTGCATCTCATCTAAATCATCATCGATAGGTCCCCTTCAGTTCTTCTTCTTCTACCATCATTTTGTTCTTTCACCTTTTGCCTGAATTCACTTCACATGCACTTCACTAGTTTGTTGTTGGCATAACCTGTTGCATCATGCGTTAAATAGAAAATAGCAAATTGCTCACTATTATATCACAAGTGAGCTTATTGTGGTTATCTGCCCCATCATGCACATTTATTCCGACCTATCTTCATTGAAACGATGACATTATAAATGCCCCATATTCTTCTTCTTCAGCTAACGACGACGACGCGACGTGCACTTCTTCATCCTTTCATCCATCATCTTGATGAGGACCCTTTCCTATTACAGCATGTGGGGACTGAGAGAGTACTGCAAATTACAATTCAATGGAAGCTCTTAGTGCTTAGTGTCCAAGTAATCTTTTGCATCTTGACTTGAAGCTGTGCAATATATGCATGCAACTTGCATTCATGAGTAAACAAAACAATGAGTTAACCACATCATCTTTGCACTTTGTTGTATGGCGAATAATGTAAAAAATTCTGAATAGGGGGATACGATACATAATGTAATGCAATATGCATTCTCAACAATTATCGTTCAGCATAATCCTCAAATTCTGATGAGATGGATGATGATGAGCCTTGCATGGTTTACAAGCGGCAAGGCGTCTATGGCATGGTGTACCATCCCTAGATATATTGTTTCTAATAATATTTTATGCCACGACGTTGTACAGGATGAGCTACAAGTGAAGTGGAGATGATTCAGTCTCATTGAAGAAGAGTCCTGAAAGTAAAAGTTGGTTGAGAATGAACAGATACAAGAATTCAGTACCAATCTGGACTTCCACTTGAAGGGTGTCGTCAAGTACTAGTGGTGGCAATTGTAATATCTACGAATTTAATAATGTGTGAATCTGTCCAACCATAAGATCCCTATCCCATACAGTTTTCCCTTTTTGTGGTCTCATATGAGCCAGTGTCAATTACTTCCTATTTGTGATTAATCAGAAAATCTCCACTATGACAAGACACACCTTACTCCTTGCCTTCATTATTGGGGCCTGTGTGATTTTTCCTGGAGTCTGTAAGTAGCGAAATTTATTCAGCATCTTTCAAAAGACCAAAAGTTTAGTGTGAGCATATTGTCTGTAAGTTGACTGTAGGCTTGTCTGTAGGTTGACATTCATGGGGCATCGGGGGTAACATGAGAATGCCGAATGAAAGCACTGGGATTGGGACTGGCATTTTCTTTGGCATCATTTTTTTGCAATTTATTTTTACACATACGCTTGGCCATAGAACAAGTACCTCAAGTAGCATGATTTCTTTAGGTTAAAAATGCACCAATAGTGATTCCATAAAAAAAGGTATACAGTTCATGCAAATGACGCAAAAGGCAACAAATTACCTGGATTTAGATTACCAACGACAGAAGTCACATCAAGATTAGTTAGCAATTAGGGATGCAGAAGAAGATGCACTGCATAAAAATGATTGACCATAAAAAGTCAGCCTCATAAACTTATCAATGTCGATCTGAAGTACAATAAATATTTCCTTCACATTGTTCTCCAATTAGTAATGTTACCTCATGCTAGCAATTAAGGGAAGATAATAATAATAAGCTAAAGAAACCACAACACTGCATCCTTCTCGTCTCATTTGTGAAAGGATGAGCAAGCAATGCAAAGCATCATCTCATTTAATTTTGCTTGTAACGAATTAGATCAAATCAAAGATGCCAATACAATACAAAGTCATCATGATTTTTTCATCCAATAGCCAACCGATTGATTTTATGCCTTTGTCTCATTTTTATTACAACTGATGTTAAAAACTAGTTTAGTTAATAAGCGAAGGTCAGGCTATTTATCGACATGCAGCACCCTCCTCTCATATCTCATCTCCACTGCTATTTGGGGTTGCATGAAAATCCGCAATTTTTATACCCTTGAATTTGTAGATCTTGAAAATTATCTTGCTGATTTTTCCAAAAATCCACCGGGCTCATATCTTTAGCATTGATGTTAATCTGCTCCTTGACTTTTGTTTGTATGAGACCTTGGTTCTTTACTCTAATTCCTTCATATTGCTTGAAAATTGGCGTATACTTCTATTATTACGCTTTTATAAGAAGTTCATTAATTTATGCATGATGTAATTATTTGCGAATTTAGTTGGGGTGGAGCCCCGAGACTATGAAGAAGCGTTGAAGGAAGACGAACCTTTGGATACTCCTCAGGGTCAAGAGTCTGTAACAGAGTATCCTAATGGCGTCAATGTCATTCCTGGTAATTAAATCTTTTAGACTATAATGACAGGTAGATCAACAAACAACACCCCATGTTACAGGTCATGCAGATATTCACTACCCAATTTACGACAGAATCCCAAAATCCAGCTTTTCCTGTGCTGGAAGAATCCCTGGATTTTATGCTGACACGGACCTCAGATGTCAAGTGTGGCATATATGTGATGAAGGTGGAATACTGCAGTCCTTCCTATGCACCAATGGAACCATCTACTCTCAGGAGAAGAGGGTGTGCGATTGGTGGTATAATGTGAACTGTGATCCAGCCGAGGTTTCTAGGAATTATGAGGCCAACAAGGACCTATACAAAGGACCACCGCCAAGGGAAGGCAGTGCATACGAGGAAAGCAACGATCTTCCTCCTCCAAGTCCGCCCAAGAAACAATCTTACCAGGAAGCCAAGCCCCAGCACTCAAACAACCGCCCTCCCGTTCGTTATGAAGAACCCCGTCCTCAACCAGTCGAACAATCCTATCAAAATCAAAACCATCAACAACAAAGACATCAAAATCATAGACCACAGGAGTCCCAAAACTATCAGCACCAGATACAGTCCAATCGTCGAAATTATGAACAGCCCCCTCCAAATCCAACTCCACAAAATACGATTGTTGAACCGCAACAGACGCCAAGAAGGCAACCTGGTCCACCATCGCAGAACAACAACTACGTTGCACCAACACAACCAACTCCAACACATCAGCCCGAAAAGAAGAGGGTCATTGTATTGAGGCTTCCAGGTCCTCTGCCTCAAGGGGCCAGCATCCCACCAGAACTTTTAATGAGTAAGTATTAGTTTTCTATCAAGTAAAAAGTCTTATTGAGGATGTTATTTGCAGAATATGCCGAGTCAGTGTTGGCTGCTGAAAGAGAAGGAAAGCCACCACCACCCGGCCTAGTTTTCTCCAAGCAAGTACCAATTTCTAGCGGACACCATCAACGTCCCAATGTCGTTCCATCGTCACCACAGCCTTCTAGAGCGACTACTCCACCACCACAGTCTAGGCCTCAGCCCACTCAACCACCACAACAGGACGATCCTAGGTCTGAAACAACTTCAGCAAAACCCATGTTCATCCGTGGAGTTCCACTTCCGTACACTCCCAGACCGTTTAGTGTTTTCCTGGAGGAATCTGTAAGATATAATGGGCAAGGGAAGAGCAAATTGCCCCCTCCTCCACCTCCATCACAAAACCATCAGCCACCTCCCCCACCACAACCTCAACCTACGCAGTCTCAACGTGCCCATCACACTGAGGCGACACGCCGTCCACCTCCACCACCTCCACCCCCTACACCAACTCCACAAAGATACACAGAGCCCCCGACAAGGAACCCACCACCCAGGCCACAAAACTTTGAGCGTCGGCCTGAAGTGTATCAAGATGCCCCACAACAACATACTCCATCCCCTTCGCCACAGAAGAAGATTCCTCCACCACAAACCAAGCCTACTAAGGCGTTCCTTCAGCTAGAAAATGCCAAGAAGTTTAGACATTCCACTCCTAGAAAACATGGAGAAGTAAAGTTTGCTCCAAAGAGTGCCGTTGCCTTTGAGGACTTGGAAGATGAACGCCAATTCCCTGAAGAAAGTAGAAGACCAGCTTACCCCTACCAATTTAACAATTTCCAACCAGTCCCTCACCTTTCTGAAAGTGCAAGTAGGGCCGTGGACACTCAAACATACAACACGCCTGCCCCACAACCCAAGTCTGATGTGCACTTGAAAACGAGCTTTGAATACTCTGGGAAGGAACAACAGGTAAAACGGAAGCGGGTCAAAGTTCAGGTTCAAGAGACAACCACCACCACGGAACGTTATTTGACCCCTGATGAAATAATCGAGCCTGCCATTAAAAGGTTGGTGGTGGCTGCTGGATTAAAAATTAAGGACCCAAGGAACAGGCAAATTTCAGTGTCATCATCCCCTTCATCCAAGAGTAATTCAGAGGAACAGATACACAGAGGAAACAATTACGAAGCTGTCAAAGTTATTGTCGCACGAAAGTCTACCACCACAGCGGCTCCTGAAGCTGGCCATTTGGATGTCTCCACGAGCCACGTTCCACAAACTCAAGACCATAGCACTGCAGCTACTGCGAGGCCTGTTGTGACCCGAAGAGTTCTTCGCAAGAAGATTAGGATTAACAAAAATAATGCTGCAGCAACAACTTCAACAGAAAGCCCCAGGTATGAGAGTACTTATCAGCCTCAGCGAAGTTCGACGCCTGAGCTATTTCAAAAAGTGTCAAATGAGCCTACATCAGCCCCACCCACTCGGCCAAGCACGACTGTGAGGACGACCAAAAGGACCACTCTGAAAACAACCAGTACAACTCCTTATTACGAGTCGGATGACTACTATGAGCCTACAAGACCAATCAAAAATTACGGCTTTGACGTTTTCGGAAGGAACGAAGACGACGATGAAGAGGAAGTCTTGGCTCGTGCAGCTCAAGAGTATTATCAAGCTAGCGAACTTTTCGGAAGGAAGCAGAGAAATTAGGTATTTATACAACAGAAGTTTTAAGTCATGTTGATGTGTGCGAAGTTGTATGATGAACTCCTTATTTTTGTAAAGAATGAATGATTGTATGCTCCGTTCCATGTCTCAGTGGCTGTACAAATGTGTGAAAAAATAAAAATTAAAAAACTGATTTGATGTCTGTATTGTGAATTGTAGATAAGTAAGTACTTCACTCTTGCAGATAAGTGGTACAAAATTTTATTATCGTTCCCATCTCCAGAAACAAAGAAGCCTCAAGAGTTACTTCTCCGTGCTCTTTTTGTTAGATTTGAGTGGAATTGAAAGAATAACTAAAGTGTTCTCAATGACGCTTGTAAAGATTAATTGAAAAAATGTATAGAGGTAAGGTATTTGTAAAACCGCAAGGTTACTGATGATTACTTCGGCTCGGCTGCAGCTTCTTGTTTTTTCCTTGCTTCCTCTTCTTTCTCCAACTTTTCATGTTCCGCTATAAGCTTGACCACTTCTTCATTTTTCAGTACCGTCATTTTAGTCGTCTTTCCATCTCGTGTTAGTGTAGCGATTTCAACTGCACATGCAAAATTAATTAGCTCTATCTTAGAATTGAACAAAATCATATTGCAGAACTTACGCTTTTCAGGACTCAACTTTGTAGTGTCCAGAGTTTTCGCTAGAATTTTAATTGAAAGAGCTTTCGCGTCTTCCAGTGTTACTCCATCTTTGAATTCTTGTTTGAGCATGGAGACCGCAGCCTATATGTAGAAAACAGGGATATGGTTCTGGAATGAAATTTGTATTTTTCCTTACATTGCTGTTGTTCCCTATGCAAGTCGCTTTCCAGCCACCGTAGTTTCCACTGGGATCAGACTGGTAAAGTTGAAATCCATAATGCTTGTCCCAACCAGCATACAATAAGGACACTCCAAACGGTCGACGACCTACAATCAACATGAAACACATGAATAATTTCTAAAAAAAAATATAACAGAAGTATAACTGACCTCCAGTTTGGGTGTACGCTTGCTTAATATCGCACAGCCAAGAAACAACCTGCTCACAAGGCATAGGCTCCCCATACTGGATAAGATATCTTTGTGCAATCAGTCTTAGCTCATTGGTCAAGACATTTGCATCGGACGTTATCCCTGCCACACTGCAGACCATATCCCTGAAAGACAATAAAGAACATTGAAAGCCAAGTCAAATTAAAAGAGGAGAGAATAACGCACTCATAAAGTTTGTAAATCTTGTCTGAACAGAAATTTTCGTCATCCAGGAGAACATTGGTGTTTTTCTTTTCAGCAGCCAGAACAATGCCATCAGAGGCAAGAATCCCAAGGCACGTCCCAGCATGTCCAATAGCCTCCATAGCATACTCCACCTGGTACAGGCGCCCTGAACAAAGAACACAATGAAGAACTTCAACTCCCTAATAGTAATGTCAGTTATCTTACCTTCAGGTGAGAAGATGGTGGTTCGGGTATCGTATCTCCTGGCCTATAATTTAAAGACAAAATATAAGCTTCCCATCAATAATACCCTGCAGTACTTCAAAGATACTTACCATGGTCAAAGTAGTCTATCTCTTTCAATTCAACTGCAAAATAAAGTACCCTCCGTCCGATACTGATATTTTCTGAAAGAAGGCAATGATCGTCACACCAGTTCGTTATACAAAAGACTGCCTAGGACCAAAAGACTCTTGCGACAGTGACGGTCAAACAATTTTTATTAATGTTTAGAATTGTCACTGCAATTTTTAAGACTGACTTGACTTTAGCTGATTGACTGACTGAGTTTTGGTGACTCGGCGAATTCGTAAAGCTGGATGGAAAACCGGCAGTCAGTCTCACCCCACCCCAGCGAGACTTTGGCTCTTTTTCTGTTGTTGTTTGACAGTAGTAAAGGCAGTTGGTGTTGGATTTTAGCTCGTCTTTTTTGGGGAAAGAAATTATAATTTGTAATTTGCGATTGGATTCAACAGACAGGCATTATCCAAAAGCAAAATGTTTTCTGGTGGAACTCCGACGACGACAATGTCGTCGAAGAGGAGGAGGACCTCCATGTCCTCCTCCGCCAGTAAGGACGATGAAACAGGGAGTCTGGACTTGGAGTTCCAAGATGCTTCCGGTAGTAAAAGGAAGAGAGCAATCAAAATGGATCCGGTGAGTTGTCCCCTGTCCGCTAATTCTGGATATTTGTAGCTATAATGTTGCTATTCTCTTGGTTTTAGATTGAGCAGTGTCAACAACTTTTCGACATCGTCCGCAATCATAAGAAGGAGGATGGAACCCTCCTGTGTGAGCCCTTTATTAGAGCTCCAAAGAGGAGGCAGGAGCCAAATTATTATGAGGTGAGTCGTTTTTGAAATTTCCTCATCGTTCTGGTCTTATTGATGCGTCGTGTGATTTCGTTAGGTGGTTAGCAATCCGATGGATATGCTCAAGATCCAGTCCAAGATAAAAATGGACGAGTATGAAGATGTGGAGCAGATGTCTGCAGATTTTGACCTATTGATAACTAACGCCAAGGCATTCTACAAACGGTCTACACCGGAATATAAGGACGCTGCAGAGTTGTGGGACCTATTTATTGAGAGCAAGTGTCGTCTCTACGACCGAGACAGTCCGGTAGACGGAGAAGGCAAAGGGAAAATTATCTTGAAAATGGGAAAGTTGGTACGTCTTTACTTTCAGAAACGATCTCAAGGTTAACATATAACGTCTACACGATTATCATGTAATTGCAGGCAAAAAGGGCAGCAGCCCTTGAAGCAAGAAAACCGACAACTGCGGCCTTTGATGATGGAGAGGCGTCAGAAACATCTTCTACAACGACTGATAAAGACAGGCAAGAAGATGAGAAGGGAGATAACACCGTATTCGTGATGTTAGAAGATTTGTTTTCTTCAATCATCAATGCCAAGGATGTGGACGACCGCCCGTTGCACTCAGTTTTTCAGCTTCTACCTTCGAAAAAGAAGTACCCGTCGTACTATGACGTCATTGATAATCCAATTGATTTGAAGATGATTGCTACGAGAATTCAGTCAGGTACCAGTGGAGATTAGTTTAGTAGTTTTCCATTTCTACTATTTTGTATTGTTTGTTTCTGTCACTATTAGGTGAATATTCAGGCCTGGGGGACATGGAGAAGGATGTTATACTGATGTGCCGCAATGCCTGTACTTTCAACGAGCCAGGGTCACAAATATATAAGGACGCAAAGAGTCTAAAAAAACTTGTAGCTTCAAAGAAACACGAACTGGAACACAACCGAAGTGGCGTCGGACCCCCTTCAGCTGGAAAAAGTGAACGAATTCGAAATCGTCGATTGAGAAGTGGAGTTTCTCATTCTGCCATAACGGCTGCATTGCAGTATGAGGATGAAGATGAGGCAGATGAAGAAGAAGAGGTGGACGAGGGGGAAGTTGAAGAGGATGATGAAGGTATGCAATTTTATCACCTATTTTACTTTGCGATTCTCATACGAAAACATATTTTAGCAGAAGAAAGAGTAGAGGATGAAGAAGAAGAGGAGGAAGACGAGGAAGAGATTCACGGAAATACAGAAGATCCAATGTGGGTATTATACGAAATCGTTTTCACTTGTACCAATGCTGCTGGTGTTAAACTTGCCGAACCGTTTTACCGTCTTCCGTCGCGCCGTTTTTATCCTGACTACTATAAAGAAATCAAAAATCCCATTTCTTTGGCCCAAATACGTACGAGGATTGGACGTGGGGAATATGTGAATCTGACGCAAGTTCAAGCTGATATGAACGTCATGTTTGAAAATGCGAAGGCATACAATATGCCTGACTCGCATTTATACAAAACTGCAGTAAAATTACAAAAGTTGGTTCAGAACAAAGTGCAGGAACTCTTGGGTCCGGATGGAGATGATGAAGAATCATCAAATGACGAGGTGATTATCCCTAAACGCAGTACCCCAATTGCAGCAGGCGCAGAAGAAGAGGATATGGATGTAGACACAGAAGATGCTAGCTTCGGATCCACTAAGACACCTGTCTCTGGAAAAAGGGGTGCTACTGGGAAGGTAAAGACAGCGGTAAAAGAAAGAGAAACAACCCCTGTAGCGAGTACACCATCAATAACGGTTCCTTCGGCAAAATTTAGTCCAACGAAAGTTGAAGAGAAAAATCAAAAGACTCTCGCCTTTAGGGAGCAACTAAGGAAGAGATTTGACTCCGTGTACAAGACACTAGTAGAGCACACCGTAAGTAGCGATAATAGTATGTTTGCAGTTGTTGTAAATGTCGAATCTTATATTCCTTATTCACAATTTCCAATACAGGAAGCTGACGGCAGAAGCCTTATCGAATTTTTTATGGAGAAGCCATCTAAAAAGGAATATCCTGACTACTACCAAATAATTGCAGAACCAATTGACATGTTAACCATCAAGACAAACATAGAAGACGAGAAGTACAATAGTTGTGAAGATTTGTTGAAGGATTTAACGGTACTGCTTGATTGGAAGTGTAGTTGATGTTTCCTCACTGTTGAAATTGTTCTGTAGTTAATGTTTACCAATTGTCGTCTCTACAATGAAGAGGGATCAGCTATCTACGATGACTCTAATCGCCTTGAGAGAATAGCGAAAGAGAAAATTCGTCAATTGGGACCGGACCCGATCAGACCGAAGCTAAAAAAGTAATGCTTACATCTGACGTTATTCATTATCATTTCAACAAACTAATCCCGTTTTTTTGTAGGAAAAGAAATCCTCAGGTTCTTTTGAATCAAAAGAGACTATTGGAGACAGTTCGGGACCATAAAGACAAAAACAGTCGGGTACTTTCTACGATTTTTCAAAAACTGCCATCAAAAGCTGTAAGTTTATTTCTATGTATGTATGACCTTTGGAAGAGGGCTCAATAATTGGTGATTTGCGTTTATTCTATTAGGAATATCCAGATTACTATGAAGTAATAAAGAATCCAATTGACTTTGAGAGAATTGGGAATAAGCAGCGGAATGGAACATATGAAAATCTCGAGCAGTTAGCAGCTGACTTAACGCTGATGTTTGATAATGCCTGCAAATTTAATGAACCGGATTCCATGATTTACAAAGATGCTTTAGTCTTGCAGCAGTTGGTTCTCCAGACAAAATTAAATATTGCTGCAGAAGAAGACGTCATTCCTGATGTTGCCTCTGCTGTAAAAGAAATTTTAATCTCAATATTTACTTCGGTATACAACCACCAAGATTATGAGGGTCGATGTTATTCTGACACAATGGGAGAGCTACCGGAATACGATGAAGTGGACGGTGCAAAGTATGTTTTATTTATTTAAATGTAGATTCCTTCTGTTCGACTTGCTTCAATTATTATAACTTTTTTCAGAGTTCGAGCAGTATCACTGGATCTTATTAAAAGCAGACTAGATCGCGGCTACTACAGGAGACTCGACTTGTTTCAGCGCGATATGTTTCTTTGCTTTGAGAGGGCTCGAAAATTATCTCGGTCGGACTCGCAATTGTTTGAGGATGCCATAGAACTTCAGTCTTACTTTATAAAGATGAGAGACCGAACGTGTAAAAATGGAGATGTTTTGAAGTCACCGGCTCTGAAGTACAATCGCTTTGACTTGGAGAAGGCTGTTGAAGTAATGAGAGAAGAGAAGAAAAGCCAAGAGCAACCTCAAGAGGAAGATGCACCTGCAGTTGAGAAAAAGGACGAAACTGCTGAAATTCATTCCTCCCTGGTAAGTCTTTTTTGATATTGATATTTGAGACTTGGCTGAGATGAACTAATGAATACCTTTTGCAGAGTGAGAAATACAATGAAGAAACTTACTGTGTTGGAGATTTTGTGTACGTCTCAGCTACATCCGTAACCGAAAATGTCTCTGCAGACAGTTCTGGAGCAACTGGAGGCAACAAACCCGTCGTCCAACCCAACATTGTCAACATTCAGAAACTTTGGACAGCTCCCGATGGCACAAAACTTTTTGAAGCGATCTGTTTTTTCCGACCGGATCAGACCTATCATGTACCTACGCGCAAGTTTCTGGAGAAGGTTAGTGATAACACTAATACAGATCTAGAAAGCAATAAATATAACCCATCTCGATCTCGATTGATTTCTAGGAGGTATTTCGAAGTGAAGTACGAGCGACTGGGAAGCTGAGTGAAATAGTGGGAAGATGTTGTGTGATGTCCGTTAAAGGTCGATTCTATTTTAACTATGCGCCTGAGGGTTATGCCGAAGAAGATGTCTATGTTTGTGAATATCGATACTCGTCCAAGGCGAGGGCTTTTTCTAAATTGAAAACTTGGGCATTTGATTCTCCTCGAGTGAAGTTATTACCCAGACCTAAGTCGCTGGAACCCATCAGAGTTGCGTCCGTCTTCAAAGAAAGATTTGATAGGCATAAGGAAGAGTTACAACTACTGGAAGACGACATCGAAAAGGCTCCGCCAGAAGTATATGAGGTAAACTATTACTATATCCCAACGGCAATAATTTCTACCAATCAGTTATATATATGTAATGCTAGATTTTTTGTGTGTTTAGAATATTGAAACGCTCCCTTCTGCTGGAAGGGAAGCATTTACTCATTATGAACAACTCAGCTTGCCTTGTGGTTCAATTAGGACAGGCGACTTTGTATATGTTCGAGTTGAGAATGCCAAAAAATTGGTGGCCCGAGTTGTCTCAATGTGGACCGATGCAAGGTAATTTTTGTGTTGATAAGTGATTGTGTAATTATTATACGGGAACCTTTATGTGCTTTCTAGTGGCACAACATATTTTCACGGGCCGTGGTTCACATCTTTATCAGAGATCAGTCCCACCAGTGTGTCTGCAGGTCGAGTGTTCTACAAACAAGAAATCTTCCAAAGTTCTATTGAAGATACAAATCCTTTGTTGAGTATTTGTGGGAAATGCGCCGTGCTGGGTGTAGATGATTATTCGAAGCGTAAGAAGCTATAAATTCATTGTTAAAATAGAAATAGCAGGCTTCCTTCGGTTTCTTACAGTGCGACCAACCGAGGTTTCAGAAGCGGACGTGTATGTTTGTGAATCGCTTTACGACGAAGCCCGATGTCAAGTTAGAACGTTTGAAGGAATTAAAGCAATTGAGCACGATAATGAGAAAGTACATAAAGATGAAATATACAAATTCCGAAAACCTGCGACATTGACCAGAGTGGACTTGGATGGAACCATCATTCCGGAAATGCCGAAACTTAAAGTTGCCTTAAAAATGGAATCAGTGGTAAGAAAACACTCTTTTACCGAACCATTTATGAACTTGAAATGTTTCATTAGGCATCTCCTATGAGTGCGATAAAACTGGAATTGGACAACTTGACAGAAGATTCGTTGGAGTCACCACCTTCTTTAGGATCGAACTCTGAAACGACTGATTCAGTGACCGGAGTCTTTGTAGGCCCCAGCACACCGACTACGTTTTCATTTAAAAAGCAGACAAATAAAACCGGGAAAAAATTAGTCACTGGATACATTGTGTACTCGAGTGAAGTTCGTAGATCAATTACAGACAAAAATCCTAATTCTAGCTTTGGGGAAATTAGTCGAATTGTTGGCCAAGAGGTTAGTGTGCTAACAACGTTTTATATCATTTCTTTTATTCACTTGGTTGTAAAATGAAATTTGTTCCGTAGTGGAAACGATTGAACAAGACAGACAAACACAAGTATGAAGAAAGAGCGCAAAAGCTGAATGAAGAAAAAGAGGCCGCAATTACAGCTGGAATTGACCCTGCTACTATTGGTCCCGGAAGTCAAAAACACATATCTAGAACAACGGCAGCGGAGGCCGAATTAGCAATAGCAGTTGCCAATTTGAAGAAGGATCCTGACTGGATTTTTGAATGCTGTTGGGATGGCTGTGAGTGGCAATTTGAAGATGCTTTGGATCTTATAGAGCACTGTATACAAGAACCAAAGGGTCATGTGCCGTACACGTTCAAAGATTTCACGGGTAATTCAATTCATTCCAGCATCTTCTGGGCAAGACGTGTAAATGACCTTAACTTTATTAGGCAAAGATGGAGACTACCAATGCAAATGGACAAATTGTCCGCGAATAAAGAAGGGAGTTAATCCATTTCCAACCTTGAATAGGCTGCTCAAACATGTACGAGAAATTCATATCATGAAGGGTAATGGACGAATAATCCACCCAGAAATGAGAAGTCGGTAAGTTAGTTGCTTATTTCTGCTTAGTGCAAAATGTAGACTTCTCCCTCCTTTTATCATTGTGTATTTTATGTTATCTAGACTTTTCAGAGTATCGCGTAATCCTAAACCACGACCCGTGGCCGCTGTTGTAAAAACACCGGCTGCCGCGTCTGGACCTTCGACCCATGGGAGCAACATTATCATCAATACACCAGGAGTTTCGACATCGAATGTTGTATTACCGTCGTCGTCACCTACGTTGGGAGGTAGTAATTGACTCATTTTGTTTCCTTAAGTTTCAGTTGGTTGAGGCTAACCCAGTTATATTGTTTCCAGCTATCGTGGGAGCTAGTGGAGCTGGAGGACCAATGGTGTCTCAACTACAGCCACAGCAAGTGATTGTACGGACTGCTCCTCCACCGGAACCATTGTTTGTCGCAGTCCCTCCTCGACCGCAGAAGCTTTTGCACTCTGAAGCTTACATCAGGTAAGCACAATAACGACTTAGACTTTATCCAACAAACTAACAATTGAATTTTTTAGATACATTGAGAGTCTGCACACCAACAAAAAGCCCGATTGGGATAAAACACTTCATGCCACAAGGGACGCTGTGAGGGTAGAAGAGGACAAGTTGCCTGCCCAGTGGCTTGCAAATGGTGCAGGGGCTCATGCAAATGTTGGAGATGCCTTGTGGGCTTTGCGGGATTTTATGATGCGAGACTGTCTTAATCTGAACAAAACAGTGAATTTCAACAATTACTGAACATTTTTTTGGTATCTCAATTTAAGTTTCGATGATAGTACGTCATTGTTGTCTGTTTATATAGTATAAAATGTAGCTCTTCGAGCTGTAGTGTTACATTTTTTAGCTGATTTCTAAAAAAAACATCAATAAATTTTTGATACATATAGTAAAGTGACTTCGATCCGATCTATTGTTTCAATACGCTCATGGACACCTCTGCCATCGCAACTCCACTTTATCAGAATACTCAGTGACAGTCAGTAAAGGAAACAATCGACGCACTGAAATCACAAAATACTACATTAGAATCCACAATGCCCTATTCAAAACCGAAATCCGGATTGAAGAACAACCCACCAAAATCTGCTCTGAAGTACAAGCCACTAAAATCCGCTCTGAAGCACAACCCACCAAAATCCGCTCTGAAGTACAAGCCACCAAAATCCGCTCTGAAGCACAACCCACCAAAATCCGCTCTGAATTATAGCAAACCATCAAAAAGCAAAACGAAAGTCATCAGGTCGGCAAAGCTAATAACGCTTCACAAAAAACCCACAACAGTCAAGTTTACACCGAGCAATTCAAGTGTTTTCTCGCAGAACACAGATGTTGGCCACGATGGTGACACGATCTCAAAGTTTGAGGCCAAACACGCCAGAGGAAGGGGAAATGAAGTACCAGTCAAACCAAGCGTCAGTCGGAAGTTCAAACCTCGAGAATTTGCATCAACTACGGGGAAGGCTTACAGGCTGAGTGACTCTTCTTTGGAATTGATGAGATGGAAATATCCTTCAATATATGGTGCCGCTTTTGGTCCTCTTTTAGTTTGAATGATAAACTTATGCCAATTTTAAAGGGGTTCCTAAATTTGCGAAGGAGAGGGCCAGGGAGGAAGCGCAGAAGAAGAAAGAACAGAGCGCAAGTGGGGCCCGACATTCAGCGTTTAAGGATGAGAATGGCAGCGATGAGGAGGATGACTTCGAGGATGAATTCGAATCCGACGAAGCTGAGTCGTATCATATTTTGAAAACTGGTGAAGATGAGTCTAATATGAATCTAAAGTGGATAAAACGACTTGAAGATAACAGAGGTAAGTATTATCGATCAATCTCGTGGAATGAGGTAGTTCTCAAGTTGCCCCTGTTCTCTTTGCAATTAGACCCCACACCCAAGAAGTATGGAATCCCCATTTTAATTGAGTCTGATGACAAAACAAATGCGGGATTGCATTTATGTGGCCCACATGCTGACCGGGGGGACTTTGATCCACCGAACAATAACCAATTCGAGGTAGACCCTTATGTGGAAGACCCTGCTCTCTTTTTTAAAGACAAACGTGGCCAACCTCGTCCCAAAACCAAACCATCGCTTATGCATAAACCTTCTCCTCCTAAAATGGAACCCCTTTCTCCTTTACCGTCCTCAGAAGAAGAAGAGGAACCACCAACAGACGAACCATCTAAGCCATTGATTCCAGCCAAGAAGAAGAAACCGCCCCCTACACCCAAACCAATAAAGAAGAGTAAGAAACGACCCAAACCTAAACCTCCACCAACTCCAGAGTCAGAACCACCCCAACGTCGCATAAGAACGCCCAGGCCCCCACCACGGTCACCTTCCGCTCCACGGAAAAAACGCCGCCCAGGCAAACCAAGTATGTATTATGTAGATGACTCGGTTGGCACGCGTCACAAGTACTGCCCGTCCGGCCTTGCCCCTTTGTACATTCACAAGGAAGACTTTGGAAAAATTCCCAATTACTTGAAACAGCGCAATGTTGAACTGGGACGACCCGAAGAACCTGATTTCCGTGACTTTTACAGGCAATTCCCAAAGACAAAGAAAAGATTAAAAGCGTCTAGTGAATCATTAATAGTTGACCCCATGCCCTTCTTAACTTTCAGACCCTACATATGCAAATATTACTTTGGGCATTTCCATTGCAAGTTTTGTGGGCTGAAACATCCCAACTGGATCAATAATTTTAGGAGGACGCCTGAGATGACACACTTCTCAACACTAGATTGCAAATGCGGTGATCCATTTGCTCGTCGCGATCCCCGTTGTGCTCGCATCTGCACACCAGCTCATTACAAGCACCCCAAAAGAATTGGTCGTAGAGGAAGAAGTAAATCACATTGCCGGCCGAAAACTTCAAACGCTAAGAAGACATCAAAGATTGCTGAAATGAAGTCCATGGTGGAACTCTCCAAGAAGAAATCTTTGCAGTCCCACAGTAAAGGAAGTATATCAATGTTCCCCAAAGCTATCCATCCTTTGCCCCCGAAAGAGTTTAGAGACCCTGAGCAGAGAAATCTTTCCAAGCACAATTTACCCTCCAAACCGAACCACCAGCATCTCCCACTAATCAAGCATAACAGGCCGAGTACTTATGATGCATTTGCTTTGAGGTAGCACGGTTTAGGTCTCGCGAATATCACTAATTGGTGTCCTCATTTTCTTAGGAACAAATCTGGAAGACCAACGCACAAGGGCAAGCATGATCTTCATGATGGAAAGGAAAAAGGAGGGGATGGAGATCATGAAAAGCCAAGACGTCGCAGCAAAGACAAGTCACATCCACCCCGTCCACCTAAGAAAGGCAAACTCAAGAATATCAAAAAAGCCGATCCCAAGCCTTCCTCTCTGTCTGAAATTCCCACGGAAGTTGAAATTCCACAAATTGATGGCTATACACAAACTTCTGAGTTTGTTCTTGAGGAGAGTGAAAGTGAACCAGAACCAATCCTTGATGAAACCGAGGAAGTAGACGTAGACGACGGGTCGGCTACCAGATTATCTAAATCTTTATCGGAGGATTCCATCCCATTGTCACCCTCAAAGTCCGCTGAATCTGTTGAATATTATGATGATCAGGATGACGAATAAAAAGACAAAAAGCCTGAGGCTTTAGTGCTATAGTAAAACGTAAACCTGCAATATGAACAATAATTATTATTTACGTATAGTACAGCACTTTTAGTATTTCATGAATTGTAGATTTGATTTGCGACATTACGGCCTTAGAATCGTCATCTATGCGGCTGGAGGTTGAATTTTGATGAGGCGTGGTGTGCTATAATTTGTAATTTTGCTCCAACAATCACTTGTATGTATAGTTTTGCAAACAATCACGTATTCCATTATTTGCCAATTGCCTATGGCATAATGCTTATAATTTCAGCGGAACAAGTCATACAGGTTCCTGCGTTTCCTACCGCTGCGACGAACATAACAATAATTATCCAATGTTAAATATAGTTTTTTTTATTGTTGTATGCTCTGCTTTTCATTCAGTCGCAGAATCACAGTTGTTCGCTTTCCAATGGTACCTCATTCTAATCCCACATAGTTCAATGCATGAGTCAGAACAATGGAGGATCTCTGATTTGCAAAATTCCACTATTCTTTAAATTGTAATCAAGGGGTAGTTTGTTTAGACTGGCTGTGCGATTGCGAAATGCCTGGCACCGAAGGAGAAATAAAAAGACGCTCATCATCATCAATCCACAATCCAGAAAGTCTGAATCTGCCTTCCCAATTCGCTGACAACTCAAGGGTAAGCCTATAGTTTCGCTTTCCAAGATAGCATTTATCAGCTCATTATGCAAACCATATGAGTGATGATAACTTTAACTTGTCAACAAAAACGATAAAAGAATGTGTGACAATAAGTCAAGTAGAACACAATCCCTTTTGTTAGTCCAGAAAAGACACGCAATAAGTTCTGTCATACAACTCAACTGACACAATTGGAACAACTCAAATGGGATGGACTGAGAAAATTCCGACTCTTCTGGACATTGTGTGTGGTGTTAAAAAGGGTTGTGACAAGTCATAATTTTTTATAACTTAATGTGCACCGGCGTAATTAGACAGACACTCTTGATCTCTCAGGAATTATTAAACTGGCAAAACAAGTGACGATAAAAGTTATTGGAGCGTCTGATCAGAATCGACGAAAACGGATGCTTCATATTCAGACGTGAACACCATGAACAGAGTTTTGTTAATCAGGAATGTATGTATGCAGCAACTAATTTGTCACATTAATGTGTAAAGTTGAGTCTGTGTGGTGTTGAATATTTTTGTGGCGTGCGGAAAGGTTATATGATGATGTACTAATTAATGATTTTGTTATGCGCTTTACCGACCGTCTGTCTTATGCTTTCATTAACAGCTCAAACAAACACGTTAAGAAAAAACCTTCATTCTGCTCTACTTCTCTTTACATTTCTCTTCTTTAGTTAAAAACAAGCCATGTGACGACAATTTCGGTTGTCACCACATAGTCGGATCTGTGTGTCGCATTTAATTGAGTGTCTTTTATGTTTGTACCGATATGCCACTTCGTAAAAGTAAAAAGGTGTGTGTGTGTATTAGTCAACCTTTTTGTCTTTGAACAGTGTCTGATTATCAAAATACTATTGCATAAATAACAGGCATAAATTACTTTAATTCTATATTTCAAGCAAGCCAAGCCTCCAGTTAAGCCTGGAGCTGTGGACGAGGAGGATGAAGACAGAGACGGTCCTAGCCCAAGCCCACCCCCTACTAGATCTGAGAGGAGAGTGAGCCAAATCCATCGTCCAAGCAAAAGTGGACTGAATTATGAACCCGTTCATTCCGAGTCTGAAATGAGTGACGATGTAAGCCTGAGCGACATTGAAAGTTCCATTGATAAGGTACCTGGGTCGCCAATACCTGGACCAGGGGGACGACGCGTCCGGAGATTAAGAGTTGGCGTCTCTCATAACCCAGCAGGAAGAAACCTTCTTCAGAAGAAAAAAACTGTTAGCATCAGTGATGAATTGGATGATACTGAAATATGCATGTAAGTTCCATCGAATGAATGGATGGATGGATGAATGAGCAAGGCAAAAAGTATGCGTGAAAAATTTCATTATCGTCACAATTGCATGGAGTTCCCAGCATCACCTCTGCCGTAACTACAATTGTTCACCTGAAGCATGCAGATGATAAGATTTTTTACTGGTTTAGCATTGAACCTAAAAACTTGATGGACATGCTTTGTGGTCTGATGATTATAAGGACAAAATAAAATGTGTGTGTGTGTGATTTAAGACTGCTATAAAGCAAAATATTATAGTTTATAATTTCAAAACCTTTTATTTTGAAAAAAAATAATAATCCAAGAAATGGATAATAGTGACCAGTTAGACGATAGTGGAAATTACAGTTCAGGGAGTCCAGAATTGTTAGCTTGATGAAAGAGTTATATTACAAGTTGTTCTTTTGAAAGAAATCTCTGAAACGTGACTTTTCTTTTTGCAGAAAACCACTAGCAAGCAGAAGAAATTCAGGAATAGTTCCATTGAAGCTGCTGTATGACTCTGAGGGAGAGACGACAACGGACGATGAATCTGCCAAAGAGGAATCTCCAGTTCCGCATCCTGCCAATGGTGTTCATAAATTCTCCAGCAGATTAAAACAAAAGTTACAAGCCGTAAGACAAATATCTAATTACTTGTGAGAGGACATACCTTTATTTCTCTGTGCCTTATTTCCTTCAGGTTCCAATTCCTAGAATCTTTCACAAAAGGAAACCAGCAGAGTACAAACTCCAGGCGTTTGTCGCCATTTTGTTTCTCATTATAACTGTGCTCGTAGGCTCAATTTATGTCATACACCAAGAAAAAAATTTGAAGGTAAGGGTACTTTATTGTGGCAAAAACTCCGTATGCAATGTTAAAGCATTTTTATGCCTTTGTCTAGAAATCATACTTTGATCGCATCCGCTTCTCCAGTAAAGATCGTCGTTTTCGTCTATCCAACCTCAAGGGAAAGGACATTTTAAGTGGGGTTTTGGGAGCGTACCTTACAAAAAAGGATAAGGTTTGGCCCTGTCTTCAAGCAGATGAGAAGGAAGGCTACACTTGCATGGAATGGATGAACAAAGCAAGGCTGTACTTACGCACAAAGCATGAAACCACAGAAGGATTGACCTCGTCGGCTGATGAAACCTTGAACAGCAACAACCGACGTTGTTACGAAATATATTGGCAAAGTTTAAACCCAGACTTTGAGTTGAAGGACTGCTTCAACCTTGCGGAGAAAGTTGGTGGTCATTTTTACGGGATTGGAGAAATTCCTGGGTCAGACCATTGGCCATTGAACAAAACTAGTGTTCCATACTCGGCATTTCTCACTGGAAATAACATACCTACCAATTCTTCTGATGACAACATCGCCTTTGAGTGGGGACGTACTCTTGGGCGTCATTTGGTCAACTCAGATGGTGCTGCCATTAAAATAGCTTCGTCAGTTCCACTACACGTGTCCATCAATGACGACGGAGACCGCAAAATATGCATAGGGTCGAGTAAAATAGGATACGACTTTGACAAGTTCGCCCTTCTAAACCTAAACTATACTATTTGCCTTGGGAGGAATGTGAAAGATGCTGTCGAGCTTTTGACTGATAAGAGTATTTACCTCAAGCTAAAAGTAAGTAATCTTGAGCACTTCCATTTCAATGCAAAAGTAAATAGTGCAAACACTGCTCCTTTAGCATGACGACATTGACATCACCCGCTCACTGGCTCAGTTACCAATTTGGAAGATATTGCCAGAAACTATGCAAAATGCACATAACAGTGAAGCGTCCTTTCTCAACTATTCAGCAAGGATAAACGCCCTCCACTTGTCAGAAGGGTACATACTGTTGGATGAAAGTTGGCAGCAATTCATTGGGGATTTGGAGATGGATTCCACGCGATTTCCAACTATGGCGGAGACCCTTAACATCACCAGACGGCGAGGTTTCAAGGTAGCATTGACTGTTCAACCATTTTTTAGTACGCAGTCACACAACTTTGAGGAAGGTCTGAATGTTGGAAAGGAAGGCATTTGGTTGTCTGAAAAACAAGCAGGTAAAAGTTAATGGGACAACTGACAATGGATGATTGTCTAGCGTTTTCTTTCACATAGTTGGGAAAAGAAGGGTGCCAGCTCTTACGCAATATAAAAACTGGACAAGTATGGCTGTTTTGGATGTTACCAAACCCCACGCTCAGAGATGGCTACAACAGAAGATCTCTGCGTTGGCGGAAAAGTACAACATTGACGCCTTATACGCTGATCTGGGGACGACAAATGATCTTCCGCAGTTTTTTAATTTTTCTAATCCACTCTCAAGTGCAGACCACTACAAGGACTATTTTCTTAAAGCTTTAAGAGCACTGCCGCAAATTCGAACAATTGGAGTATCCAGTGCAGTCAAGTTGCCCAAATTGCCTACATTTGTTTCTCTCAGTCCTACAGGTAATGAAAAAAGCGTTTTGGGTAGCATGTAATACAGGCTTAGTCCTTTGTAACTTAAGCTATAATGGTTTTATTGCAGAAAGTTCGTGGGCAGGACTGCAATCCGTGATTCCGAACATCTTAGGTATGGGTGTCGCAGGTTACCCCTTTACCATGCCAGGATCCATTGGTGGAGACTTTTTTCCTGACTTTGAGAAACCGGATTTCTCATATCGTACGAGCAGCAAAGGGGCTTTCAGAGTTCCAGATAGGGAATTATACATCCGATGGTTGGAACTGGCACACTTTCTTCCAGTTGTGCAGTATTCCTTTCTTCCAAGTGATTATGACACCAAAGTTGTTGACATTGCTACCAATATGTATGTCATGCGGAAAAAGTTGTATCCCTATATCAAAAAAGCTATTGACCAGTCGCTTACCACTGGTCTTCCAATCATCAGGTAAATTCTGACATCAATTTCATCACTCTTCATACATACCTCTCTTAACACATTCCTACAGACCGTTATGGATGTTGGACCCAACTGACCCAAATTGTTTGAAAGTGTCGGATGAATTTTCCATTGGAGAAGACGTCGTTGTTGCTCCTGTACTACATGCGGATGACGAGGAGAGGGACATTTATCTCCCAAAGGGAATGTGGAAAAATGAAATTGATGGAAGCCCAACGAGAGGAGAAAAATGGCTTCATCATTACAGAGTAAAAGAAAATCAGATTGCCTTCTTCACAAAAGTGTATGATGTCCCAACCAATACGGACACTTAGATTAGAGGTTATAAGGGTAGTCGTTGTGCAACTTTGTATCTGTGATTATAAAAGTATAGTTTTGTAGGCGTCTTTATTGTTCCACCCATCCTTCCGGACTTAAAATGATAAAAATAAAGTTGTGCTGCAAAATATTTCTCAAAACTGTCCTACGCACAATTGAACTAATGTAAACGTGTAAGCGATTATGTAAGGACGCCCTATGAACGGAACCACTTCCTTAAGTACAGTGACTGATATGTTGTTAACGTTTGGCTGATTTTTGCGCATCAAGAATCAGATTTAACACTAACGACGGTGTATGATTTTGAATACATGACCTTGTTGTCAGTATTCCCACTGCCTACGTTGTCTGCCCCTAGCGTCTGACGAACCTGACGTGCGACAGGAACGGGCTCGTCAGCAGAGTCTTCTACAACCGGTCCTGATCCAGTATCTGCAGACAAAAATACCAGTTCCGGTTTCTTGTGTTCAGTGGTTCCTTTGTCAATTTGAGTGTCATAAGTGTGGGTGGTCCTAAGAACAAAAAATACATAGACAATTATGTAATGCTATGGATGGAACAGTAAATAAGTACCTGGCCGGCTTAACATAGACAATGGTCTTGGGCTCTAAGCTTCCCTTACTGGTCACTTTAAGATTGTGGTTGAAATGAAGTGGGGGTGGCTGCACAAAAATGTACTGCTCTCTTTGTTCCAACTCTGCGGTACCACCAGTAATCGTCGTGCTAATGTACCTTGTCTCGGGACGCAGGGGGTGTTTGCAATGGATGAAAATGTTCCCCTCCTACAATTTTTCGTTGATTCCAAGTGGCTTTTTAGCTTTCGTTAAGTAAAGTTACCTTTCCACCTTCTTTTCCATCCTCACAAAACTTTTTCCAAAGATCTGTTGCTTTCTTCTCCTCCCCCGGCAAAGCTTCCCTGGTTCCTGCCAGGCAGACAGGAATTAAAGTATAAGCAATCAGCTAAAAATAAGACATTTAAATAGTTTTCGCAATGTACTTTAATTTTAAAAACTATAAATCACTCACCAGGAGAGACTTCATGTTTGGATATTGCACGATGGAGTGGAACATTGCGAAGTGACTAGGGACCCTTTTATAGCACCAGTCTTGTGCGTGTCTGTCTCATTTTGCCTCATCTCGGTCAAGAGATGATGGGGTACACTTGACCTACTACAACTTTGCTCATCTTCAATCTTCTCCACCACCACGTGAGGACTTTTTTTGTTGTTTGTCAGTTCGACAAATTGTTATGGCTCTTTTCCATCTAATTCTACCCTTTTCCACGCATCCTAATTACCACAGCATGCCTGGCATAAATTAACATACTTTGGCATTTTGAGGCCCTAAAAGCGCATTCATTCACTCATTATTATATTAGGCTGTGCAAGTTCAACCCCTTTCAAGTGCATAAATTGGACAAAGGCTGAAGGCAAGCAGGCAAAGCAAAGTGATTAAAAATTTTATTTAACAATTATTGGCAAATAAAATTAAGACAATTTTGTCAAAAATTGAGTAGGACAGTGTCTTCTCTTTTATTCTTGATGCACATACATGAAACAGGTTTTTAAATTCAAACTATGAGGATGGACATGACCACATGACTGTTATAATTATGTAACAACAGTGCCATGCAATTTATTGGCAATTTATTCACCAAGATGCACCTTGTTATTTTTTGACATCGAGAACAAAAATGAAAGATTATTATCTGTAACGCATGTTGTTACAATGAATCAGTCGTAAGGCTATGAGCACACTTAACATTATGACGAATT
>JAQIWU010000256.1:0-30793 GCA_034696445.1 Isotomiella minor
CCCATCCAAATTAACCCAACGCGATTTTGCAAGAAATGATGATGATAATCCAAAGATAATGGGATTTAGGACGAAGTGTGAAAAAATTAGGCCGTAGCATCTTACCCCACATAAGAAAAACACGTTTTTATGCATGCATAAAAAACAAGCTTCAGAAACAACATTTCATGACCAGAAATGACTAAAATTTTGGAAGTAGAAACAGCGCAAATCTTGATAGATAGGCAGAAGCAGTACTTCTTCAAACTCTTGTTCCCGTTCTTCATCACGCAGGCACTCTGATTTCCGTACATGTTGGTTCGAGTCCCCTCTCCCGAGAGGGACCAGGACTCGACCCTCCTTTTGACCACGACGGCTTCAAAGGTCGCATTCGAGGGTGAGATGAGGAAGGACACTTCCAGCTCGTCGTTGTGAACGCCTTGCTCAGAGATTGAAGAGACAACAAAGCACACTTCTTCCCAGTTCCCTTGAGGAGGAGGTCGTTGATGGCGGAGACGGCAGCCCTGGCACCCTCCCAAACTTCCGCACTGTTGAAGGGAAGGGGCTCTCGAGTCTGGCAGACGCACCAGGCCGCCTGGATCCCTGCCATGGCACAAGTTCTCCTCTGGGGGATGGGGAGGAAGTGGCTGAGCCCACGGGGGAGGTCACGCAGAGTCCTTAGTCCTTGTCCAGATCCTTAGCTCTTCCGGAGATCACGTCGTCCTCAATCTTGCTCCGGTAGAGGAGGTCCAGGAACGTTGCGTGGGTGTCGTAGTGGGTCGTCAGTCTGTCTCTGTTGAGCCGGACGTTGGCCATAGCGAGTGGATACTTGACACGAAACCAGTCTGGGAAGAGGATGTAGAGGATGGGCATCTTGCTCTCGATACTCCCCTGGGGGTTTCCCTGTCCATGGTCACTCATGAAGACGGTCTGGTTCAAGTGCCCTTGGCCCTTCATCCACGCCAGGAAATCAATCAAGACCCCCTCCCCCAGGGATCCGTAGAGGGGATAGTCATGGGTGAGGGCGCCGGACAGGACGAATTGGAAGTACCGCTTGTCCATCCCCATCGTGGACACCATGGCCTTCATGTAGTCTATATAAGTATATAAATGGTGGGACTCTCACTCTGCCCGCAGGCCGGCCTCCCAGTGAGAAGTGGGCGAAGGTTCGAAGCCGTGTTGTCCCCGACTTTCGTGTATCCCTGAAACATGAAGGCAGAGAGAACCTCGAAATTTCCTCAGCCTTGGGGCTGCCCTCTGGAGCTCCATCTTAGCCACGGAGTCCCTAATGTGGACAACAAGGTTGACACTGTCGGGATTCGCTTTCGAAAAGTCATTTCTCCTCACACGAACCTCCACCGTCGTCGCTCTGCATTGTTTTGCTAAAGTTTCTGATAAAACACAAACTTTCCCCAAAAAACACAGTGCTCACAAAAAAATACAACAATAACAAAGTTGCGTAATGAGATGTGTGGGAAAAAAGAGAAGATTCCAACACTCGTCGCCCTCGGTTGTCACGGGCAGCAGAACCATTGCGACTGAGTGTTGGAATGGGATGTCTGGGTACGTCAGAGGCGTTGCGACAATTGTGGTAATTGGATGGGGGGGACATTTCCCCCATTACAAACACGTGTGGGAGGCGGGGGAGTAGAGGTTAACGATTATTTGATGATTGCTGCTTCAATCAACACTAATTCTATCTTTAGCCGGATTGGAAGGCTTGAAAGTGGCAAATATTTTCAATTATCCAATGTCAATTTGATTTTATGTGTGGCAAAGTTAAACAAGGTTTCCAAGTAGTTAGTTCCCATCCCATACTACATAATCGTTAATGTGATTGTCAACGGAAAAGAAGTACTCATCTACACTTGCACTGTGGTACCGCTGACTTCCAATAATTGACTTTCAACTTGCTCACACTTTTAATTAAAATCTGGTTGTCACCATCACTTCTATAGTTAGAGTATCATCTCGATCTCGCCGTTGGTTTTGAGGTAGAAATAGAAAATGTCAGATATTATGTCGCTTCACAAGTGACGAAGAAATTGCAATATAATTCAATTATTATCTTGTATATACCTCTATTCATTCGACAGGAGTTTACAGGGAAGAGTCTTGCGTTGGTTGGTTGAGCCACTTCAGATTAGCATACGTAATTGAATTCCTCCCTTTCCCTGCTTTCTACAGCAAAATACAACCCCATTATTAGCGACAGACAAGAGGAGGTTTGGTTGGAGGAAATTGAGGGAGGTGGAATAATGAATAATTTTCCACCGTTTCTTCAAAGATCAGAAAACAAGCATCTTTTCTTGTATTCTGTGAAATTTGCTCGAAAAGAAGATTCGATGAAACGGTGGCATTAAAAGTGCAATTGAAAGCATTGTTAAACCAAACACAAGTAAAAATGTTGTCCAAGTGAAAGAAGATGGTATAAAGTCTTAGCTGACCACAGTAATGTTTAGGAAGGATGAGTAAAGGGACCGCAGCTTTCACACATTTTAGACTCGAAGAATTTGAAAGAAAACACAGATTTTGAATCAATTGGCTAACCGAATAGGAAACCCTATAGAAACTTGATTTACACGAGATACAGAAATCATCCCTGGAGAATAGATGACTTCAAATGATGTTGATTGACTGATTGGTCACGTTCGTTTTCCCTTTAAATGAGATACTCCTCTCTTCATTTTGTGTTGACTTTATATTGTTCCTGAGTTTGTTGCCCTCTTATTGCATATTGTTCACACCTTTTCATTCCAAGCACACCTTTAATGCGGTGACGAAGTGTTTACTGCAGAACATTGAGGCATAAAATAACCTCTGAGCGTGTAATAATATTTTCCTTAAATTTTCCCCTACTGGCGACGAGGAAGAATATATAAGCATCTCCACACGTTTAGTAGTCGGTGAAAAGGAGAGAAAGTCAAGAGGCCGCTTTCTCCTTGATGGAAGATGAGCATGCAGGTTGGGCTGGTGAAAGACATATAGGCATTGTTTTGTTCTTGAAATCATGATCGTGTTCCATTCTGTGGGAAAAGCAAGCAGAGCAGAAAACTCTAGAGGAAAGATTGGTTATTGGTTTGGTTAGCTCTGTGGTTCCGTTCGAGGTTCTCTTGAGTTGTAGTTTACTTGGGACAAGAAAGTAATTTAAGAAACAATTTTCTAACCCCCCACTCCTCTCTCTCTCCCAGTGCATCTCTCTGTCTATACCTTATGAAAAGAGGAAATACGGTGGAGAACAAAGAAAGCAGGAAGGAAGAAGGGAAAGCCATTACAGTTCCGTAATATCATCAGCAACATCCCTTCTTCCTCCACGTAGGTATATTCATTCGCATACATAATGCAACACGGACAAACGTCCCCTTGACTCTGTATTGTTGTGTGCGACCACCAAGCTACATGCTTGATATGCTTTTCTTATTCTATTTTGGTGCACCACATCTCATGTGCTTGTGGTTGTTGGCTTGGCAAGGCTGCTTTTACTTTGCTCCATGACCACGGGTGGGATTCTTCTCTCTCTTTGAGGAGTGTGTGGAGCTGAAGAAAGAAGATTGAATTTAAGGCGATGAGGAAAATCTTTGTCCCACTGCTGCGTCCCTGAGTGATGGTGGGGAATGTGGATGTCTGTGGATGTGGAGGATGTGGGTGGATTCAACATTCAAGATTCAACACCCTCCCGCAGGGAAAGCAAAGAAGGGAGGAAGGAACTGGAGAAAGTTGGCTTGTCTTCGGTTGATCATCTTTAGAGAACCATACATCGTAGCAGCGTAGCTAGAGTGGGACAGGGTGTGGATGCAATGCCTGCCTGCGGTGTGTACATGAAGGCTCATGATTATGATGATCAACTGGCTTATCCCGTGATTCAGGTAATTAATCAGTGAAATTTAATACTTTACGTTAGCCGACCTGTACTTACTTACTGTATTGTGCAATCCTATACAGGATTGAAAGGAGAAAGCTTACCCTTTTCGCCTTTTGGGTTTTTACTCATTTTTCCACTTTCTAAATTAACTTCATGGGAGGAGGCCGGGGTCTTTCGTCCGTGTAATCTTATCTTGATCATGATCCTAATTTCATCTCATTAATGGCAGCCTGTATTGAGTTTCTCTCTTTTCTCAGGACACCTGAAATCAATGCAAGAGTCACATGATAACCTCTATAAACTGCGTAGAAATGGAATTGAGGAGACATATATTTGCACAGTGTAGCATTTCCAATTTTCGGAATTCACGACTTAATTGGATTTTTCTTCTTCCTTGTCATAGCACACACTCTAAGATTTCTTTCACAATACTATCATTACGATGATGCCCTTGTAATTAAGGGTAAGGTTACAAATGACAAAGGCTGCATGACGCGAAATGAAGGAGTTGTTTGATATCTGAGAAGAATCGTATCCACGTATAACTGCATGGCTTCCACTTGACGTCACACCTTTTACTCAGACAGATGAATTGCAGAATCTTGAAATTGAATCCAATTTGTTGAATTTGCAATCGTCAAAGTAAGGGAATCTACATAATGTTCATACGTAGGATGTCGGAAGCTGGCAAAGACTCAGTTAGAAAGTGTTTATGTAGTGTAAAAAATTCAACAAGTAAGCAGTTTATCCAGTATCTTGAAATGTTATATCTTGAAACTGATTTACCATACCAATAAAGCATCGCCATCAGAGGTTTTATTAAGTGCTGATACCGTCAATAATGTAAGTGTATGTTTCATCCTAGTACTCAGGGAGATGTTACTCGCCGGAAGCGAAGCAGACTAATGACAATGATTTATTTATGGGTCGTTAATTAGTGCACCCAACTCAACGTGTTTCTAACCACATTGCATCTGTACCTCGGCACTTTCCCATGGTTTGTATTATACATGACCGCAATTAATTGATTCGTTGTCCTCTACAGCTTCGAACTGCAGTACTCATTCTCCCATATTCCCAATTTATAAAGCAAACCTCTAAAAAATGCATAATCTTTTGAAACCCACAGGCAGAGAGTTCTCTGAATCAAATCATTCATGAGCAAACTGCAACTTTTGTCGCCCACACTCAAAATTCATCATTCCTGCACCCCATCCGTTCGACCAAGGAGGTTTCCTTCATGCATAATGCTTATACGTCGTGGCCCAAGCCACGGATGACGACTTTCCCTCGAGAGAGTCGCGACTGAGGGAATTTAAGTGGAAGAAAATTTACTCTTCATTTTGCCATATAATCATTAAATAAACATGAACCCAGGCAGACGTGGATGATGAAGGGGAGAGAGGAAATTCCTTTGCTTCTTCTGCTTTCACTTTCACATTCACCCACGCTCCCTCCCTTCACGGGAGAGTGAGCGGACAATCAATTTGTCATCCTTTCTTCTGCCCACACCGTCGTCGCCAATTGTCACCTTCCTTTTCTTTTTTACATGCATAATATAAAGTCATTTTTTGGCTATCCTTTTGTAAGAAAGAAAGGCAATTGAATTTTGAATATCGCCCATCAAATAAGGCAGATTATATATTCTTTTGACAAAAAAAATGATTATTACAAGATTGTCAGTCAATTCTGGATTGGACAATGGAGTATAATTTATGTCCTTTTGAACTAATTTACAAAAAGCCATACAAAATGGCATGGTATGGTAAGTAATTGTCTGCTAACACCACCACTCTTTGACCTTTCCATATACGGGGTTCTTTTCACTTTCACTTTTTAACTTTCTCCCCCTTCTTTTTTTGACTTTAGAAAACGAAGCAAGTTCTAAAAGAAATGTGATGAGTAAATACATACAACGTAACATAACGTGTGTGGGGGGGATATTGGAGTGAACATTTATTTGAGCAATGAACCATTTTGCTGATTGAACGAAAAGTAAATTTCATTTGTCAGTATATATAGAATTCAGCAACGTCTTCAATTTTTTTCGAGGTTAGGAAAGAGTACAAAATAAACACACAAGAGTCTTTCGGACTTCAAATTTTGTGGACTGGAACAAGAACAGAATACAAAATACAAAAAAAAGAGGAAGGAAGCAAAGTTTTTTGGGAAGAAGATAGTAGTGACTGTGGAGTACAACATTTTTATAGCCCACTTTGCGTTGGATTGGATGAAGAAAGTAACGTAAAGTAAAGTAAATCTAGACTCGAGAAAGTAGTAACCAAGCCGAATTGAAGTGCTCTGCTGGCACGTTAGACCCTGTGTTTAAACGGATATTGCATTGCATTGGTGAAATGAAACAAAACTCGCCCCGTCTTGACTTTGGTCTGGTGAAAGTTGTAGAGAAAGTGGAGTGGATGCCGTAAAATAATTTGCTGGCAAAGCGCACTATTTTTCTCCTACATTATATCCTTTATCTAGGATTAGTGGACAACAGGGGCAGATGAAAGACGGCTGTTGTACAGAGGAACAGCTGTAGAACGTTGACGTGAGAACAATATTAACAAAGGTTTCCATTTCATTCCAGCATTGAACCCTTTCACTGAAAGAAAAGGCAGAGAGTCGAATGGGTATCTTTCTTTCTTTCCGGAAATATCAGATAAGGATGAGGTAATAGTATTCAGACATGCAAGCCAAAGTGTTGCCGATTGATTGAGCGTACATTAATCATCTCTCTTGTACATTTTTCATTTTCCTCCTGTATTTTTTTTATAACACAACGATTTGGTGGAACGATTCCCTGCAAAACGGGTGTCTTTATGTAGATTGAACTTTGCATAGCAATAGCTTTTCTTTTGAAGCAGCAAAGGCATATAAAACGATGAAGTCGATGAGGAGGGGGTTCATCCTTGTTCTCTTCTTCAAATATTCTAAAGCAAACAAATTTTGAATGCTGATTTCACCAGAAACACCTTGCGGTATATGCACACATATACGTGTTATGTATTCGAGTTGTATTGTCAAATCAAATCTGATTGCGCCATTTACAATCAGACCGACACTTTACGCCCTTTTGTGACTCAAAAGCATGTCAGATTCAGGGATTTGGATGTAAACCTTGTTTAAATATTGTAGCCTTGTTGTCATTGGAGAAAGTTTCATTTTGTGTTTACGTTTAACGGGCCTCATAGTCGTCATGGATTGCAACGTTCTCTCTTTATATAACCCAAACTACAGTTCAAACTGATACAAAATACGAATATACGGAATATCTTTCAAGAATGCTCGCAGCCAACGAATCTTGAAATCTATTTTAGTGTTGTCGTCAAACCTATTCCAGGGGAAAGTCAAATGGCATACAGTATCCACTGTTCATTTAACAAGTAATGAAAGTTTTATCATTGAAATTAAAACGGTTCTCGATTGCTTCGTTCAAGATTCATAATCCAATTCCTTGTACATAAAGGAAGGAAGTAAAAGTAAGGCAGTATTGTTGGTTCGGAGTGGAAGAAAGGTATACATAGCTAATGTTCCTCTAGGGATAAAAGTTGTTTATTCGTACACACTTACTATGTTTTCCAGCGGAACGTTGTCGTACTGGGAATAAGTTCGTATCGAATAAGGTCGCATGCGAAAAAGATAAACAACAAATGGACCATAAAGAAAGTTACTACATCCGATCCACGGATTGTGTAGTAGATTAGCCTGCCTGCCTGGTGGTGAAACAAACGTCAGCTTGCAATTCTATATAGAATGACAATTTTGCTTTTGTTTCCTTCCACGGGGAAAGCAATCGAGATCGAGGAGAGGCGGTAGGGGAAGAGATGCAATTTTATTTCTTTGAGGTTGTCAAATTCAATTTTCATACGTCCACAAAGAGCCAAAAGCGTCCAAAAAAGGCTCTAGTGTCCCCTCCTCCATTCGACCGAGGAGACAAAAGTGAATTGTCTGATTCAATAATGTTTTCGGCAATGAAAAATGAAATACGGGCTTTGTCGCTTTCACTTATATTGAAAATACATATAATATTTGGAGGACCGTATGGACCAAATATGTTTCAAATCTAATTAGATCCATGGCACAAATATATGGTTCATCCTATCCGCAGTCTCCACACCTAAGTTGTACATTTTGTCCGCAAGATTCGATGAGTAGGACCTGAGTTAGAATACAGACGAAGGGGATGCGGATGAGGAAAAGTAAAAACTGAAGAGGCTAACTAATGGCCATGATTTATTTATTGGACAGGTATAGTAATGAAGTACTCTTCACAACATGTTCCCTGCGCCATTACGCTCCTCTCCTCTCCCTTCCCCCAACGTGTAGATTAACATTACTTTATTCGAGAGTCGCTTGTTTGTTAGTACCTTAGGCTGGAAGGATAGGAAGGAAGGAACTGCAGAGTGAAAGTTGAAAGTGAAAGTGTGTCCTATGAATGTAAGTATTTACTAGAAATGGAGCGATTTGAGTTCATTTGTTGGCTTCCACTAAACTTACCGAGACTAATGTAGGTTGAACAAGTCGGGTTTTTGGTTTCGTGGTTATCAGTACAAACAAGTCGGCAGAGGCGAGGGAAGGGAGCACGTTAAGTTAGTGAGGTCGGTTAAGTGTAAAAGTTTCACTGAAGTGAAAGTGAGAGAGGAGGAGAGTGGAGATAAATGAGAGGAACTTTGGTGGAAAAGCTTTCATTTCATTTCGGCCTGCCCTGAAGTTTAGTTTAGTCCATATTGATACTAATGTAAATGGTGGCTCATATAAGGCAAAATGTGGAGTCATTTTGAGCCAGCAAATGTAAAATTAATATGGACACTCAAGTGTGCTCCTATGTAGTCATTCCTGTCTACTGAACTGAACCAGACGCTAATGACAGTTTACTTTGTGTGCTCAATCAGGGCAAAATGTAAATGTGCATGATGATACTTCTTTTGAGTACAAATGATTTATAACATTAGCTATACACATTTTTGCAAAAACAAACATTCTTTTTCTTAGCACATTTGTGAAGATTTTCCGTTTTGGTACCTTTTATCATAATGACCGTTGTTGTTTGATCTTGACGATGAGTTGTTGTTGTTGGGACGACACAACTTGGACCTTCCATCCGACTCTATTATGATTGTACAGGTAAAAGTAATTATTGTGCACTGCAGTCTTCCATTATTTCCATTGTTGTTTCCAGTGGTAAAGTAAACTTGAGGGGACCCAGTTCCTGAGTAAGAGTGGAAGGCTTGGGTTACTCCGTTTTGGTATGTTCCCCTCAAACTGTAGTCGTTGTTGGTGGATTGGTCAGTTCTTCCATTTCGTCCATGGCTTGGGGATGACGGCGAAAAATGGGTTCGATAATAGGAAGGGGGCAGGGTGGTGTAGGATTGGTACTGTAAGTTGGAATGAGGTGGTGGGGAAGGATGAGAATATTGTCCTGAATATCCGTTTTGGCCATTTCCATTATTGCCTGCACTACTAGGGTATGGCCTAGGGTAGCCACTTTCTGTCCTTCGTGAATAACCATTACTACCTATTTGGTGATGGCCATTTGTGCCACCATAACGATGGACATCTCCTCCACTTCCATAGTTGTGATATTGATTGTCCCTGTCTCTCGTTGGTTGCTGATTATAAAATCTGTCTGACCCAGTTCCAAGAGGGACAGTTTGAACCTGTGCCTGACTCGCTCCGAAGGAGGATGCTTGGGCTTGACCTTGACCTGCACCTTGAAATGAGGCTGATGCTTGAGGTTGAGCTCCATTTCTAGTGAATGCATTATTGACGCCTGATTGGGAATGAATATTTGACGCAGAGTGCCTTCCTTGATTGTTGTAATATGGACTTGGGGTGTCATACTGTCTTGAAAAGGGGGGACTTGAACTGGCGTAATGTGAGTTAGTGTCCCGTCCTCTAACTCTCTGTGTTAGGGAATGGGGCAGCGGATCAATTGTCGTGGTCACAAAATTAGTGTCTAGTGGAAATTGGTAAGAAGGTTGCATGGGTAAAGTCGTCATTTGTGGAAGGGAGTGACCAAAGCTCGATTGTCCTTGAGTAGAAAATTCATTGTTTCCTGAAGGTTGATGTAGGTTTAGATTTTGTGGGATTGGGCCAAGAGGTTGAAAACCCTCATTAGAAAAGGAGGGGAGATGATGAGCTCCTGATGGGTTGGGGTAAAAGGAACTGTATTGATTTCTATTCGTTTCCTGTGAACCAAGACTTGGTTGACCATAGCTGGGAGATTGAGTAGCTCCGAAATGTCCATTATTTTGTCCTGTAACTTGATCTCCATTATTACCCCTTCCATCTGAGTCGTAATACGTTCTTGGAACATGAGGCCTCCACCCTGGCTTTCCAGCACCGGGGTAACTTCCATCGTCGTTGGAAAGCACACTTGCGCTTGCCATGGAACTACGCCCTTGGCGACCCAGGTTCACCTGCACCTGTGAGTTTGAGGGTCCAAGGCCTGACGTCCCTGCCTGTCCTGACCCAGTCTCTTCCCCCAGAGAAATTTGTGCTTGTGCGTTTCCTGCCGAGCTGGCGATATTCCCAACAATGCCACCCCCACTCAACTGCACCTGACTTTGACTAATGCCATTTTGTGATTGGGCTTGACCGGAGAAGAATCCTTGACCGTAAACTTGACCTTGTACTTGGGACTGGCTCGATCCTCCTTTCAAATTTGACCGATATTTATAGGTATGCCCATAAGTCTGTAAACATGTCAATAATATACCTTGTCCAGAAAACCCATTTGGAGCAGACCTTTTCATCCTAGTCTTTGAAGGGTGTACAGTACCGTCCCCATCAAGCAGAATTATTGGCAAACCTCTACAAAACAACCGAACGGAGTGGGGGAATTTGTAGGCTTCGTCATGAGCCAAAAAGTGTGACACATTTTCCGAAACAAGGAATGAAGCACTGCCTTCAAGCCTTCCTCCTATGCATCCGCCAAAGTCGTTGTCTACGTAAAACGCGTATCCCTTCAAATAAGAAAATCAGCAAAGGATACTCATTGTTTTGTCTAGAACCCTTCATATTTAAAGACAACGAACCGTTTCATAATCTAAAAGAGCAACAACTTCCACAAATTGAGCATCGTCAACTTCAACAACTTGCCCAGAATGAAGTACTTCAGTTCCTTCCTAGAAACACGAAACCCTTTATCATTCTGCAATAAGATGAAATCCACCTTACCACAATTGTCCTTTTCCAGGCAGTCGCAAGAACAACTGCAAACACCAGGGAAAATGAGACTTTCATTCTCATACCGTGCGGATTTATCCTGTGTTTGGTTCTCAAAGCAAAGACGAAGCTTTGACATCTGAGACTGAACGAGTGAGTGGATCAAGCAAAGATAAGTCTACCACACACTATAGCTGGCATGAGTATTGGACTTGGACTGATGATAAGCCAAAGCCATGACCTCGGATGATTCATTATTAAATTAAATGCTTTCAAGTCTCATATTTTTGCAGACTGATTGACAGTTTTTTGATGGAGATTTGTTATGACGATGAGGCGATGACCCAAATCTATCAATCTATCAATTTTCTCTCATTTCATGTCAACTAAAATATCTCCCTTCCCAACATAATTGAATTGATGATGATGATGTGCTTAAGTATTTACGTTGGAAATGTTATGATCATTAATTGACGTACCCAACTTAATTACAATTCGCAAGAAAAAGGTCGTGATGATGAAGATTTTTTGGCGTAACAGGTTTTTTATTAATTCCATATATATTATCACAGTCAAGAAGTCTGGCACCATGTTAAACGTAGAGGAGGTAGCGTACTACAGGGAAAATAAGGGAAAGGGATATGAATAGGCTTAGGTGAAAGTGGGTCTCATAATTGCTGTTGAGGTGAAGGGTAAACACGAAGGCGGGTGGATGGAGGAGTGTTGAGTGGCCACTTTTGGAAAGGGCGGATGCGTGACACATGTTGTCAGGGTAGAGTTGGATGAGGGGAATGTGAGTGGTTGTCCTTGGGTCGTGACAAGTGGGTCTGCTAAGGGCCTCGTACATCGAGTGCACCTCTGACACGGAGACCGAGTGGGATTCAAAACTTTCCCTCAACCTGGAGCAAGGGACTTTTTTAAATAAGCAAAAATGAAGGTATGGAAGTTTAAGGTTACCATCTTCTCATCCAGTCTCCAATCCAGACAAGATTACAATCACAAGTCCATTCATTACCCTCCAGGACTAACCCACCTGCCAAACAGAAAGGCAACAGTTTATCAAGGGGCATAGAAAAACCACGGTGCCTCAATCCATCTTAATTTACATTAGAAAACCCTCAAGTAATTGAATTTTTAGATAGGAAAGGTGTTTGTCCTTATGGTTGTTCTACTTTGATATGTCCCATCAAAATCCCGGCTTAGGTAACAAACAAGATCCAATACGTAACGTGAGGGAAAGCCAAATCCATGATTGGCAGATTAACACTGACATTTCAACACACTCAAACACATTGGTACGCTAACATGTTTCCCGTGTGGACTTTATAAGAACAAGAAAATCTCTGAAGTCTCATTGTTGTTCCTGTAGCGTGACACGTGCAAACATAGGTTCTATAAACCCGTGTGTACTTTAGCTAAAGCTAAGCTTCAATTTCAATTAGGAGCCAATCCATTAAGGAAATTACCTTGAAGCAGTTTGGTTCCTTTTGAGTACCAAAGTGACGAGTTGGGGTAGAGACTGGCAGAATTTAAAGACGAGATTTTATTCCAGCTCAGGTCCAATTTGGCCTGTGAATTTTGCAAAAGTTCAAAGAGCCTCGGAGGAAGCTCGTCCACTGAAGTGTGACTGATGGCCAGGTCCACGTAGTGACAGTTCTGTAGACCTTCAAAGGCAGAGTCTTCAATCCTCTTGAGATTTTGCCCACTCAAGGAAAGACGTCTCAATTTGGGTGAAATCCCTCCAAATAGCTGGTCCGATAGTAAGGCTTCCTTTATGAGAATCGTCAGTTCCTCCAGTCCCTCTGTCCCGGAGAGAACGGCCCCTACACCAAAATGTAGGAATAGTATAAAATGATGTACACACACTTACTTGCCATAGTGCTCAATTGTTTACACGGAGCAAGCAATTAACACGCAGAACTTTCACCAAGTGCCAAAATGTGTCCGTGTTTGTAAATGCAATCCACTTCAAGTCCATAATAACCTGACTGACACATCGTAAAGTGGTTTTGTAACCAAACATAACAAGGGTACACGGAACAGAGACGCAAGGTAAACAGCAAATTAAAGCGAGTCAATATATTCAAATGGTTTTTAATAGCTACCTTTTGGGGAAACATGATACGTTGTGGTAGAGGGAGAGAAAGATGGATGGACATACAGACTTTATATACTTTCTCTCCCTTCCTTCCTAAGTCTGTTTACTTGCACTTAAGTAGTTACCCTTTATTTGTTTATCGTCCGGCTCATAAAATATTTACAGGGGAAAATGGACCCGCTCTTGCTTTGCTTGCTTTTCTCTAATGGATTGGATTGATACAGGGAGAAAGTAACTTAAAGGAGGAAAAGAAAACAAGTCTGTGTACCACGACGGTTTCACTTTTTACTCACCCAATCTGAAGCGATACTTTTCTATATTGGGATAAGTCTGGACAGACAACTTTTTCAGGTTCAATAAGTAGGAGAGTACGTCCGAGTCAAATCGTTCCACTCTGTCTAAATCAAGGAGCTCCAGGCTCTCAAGTCTACTCAGGCCGGAGAAAGTGTCTCGGGTTAAGCTGCAAAAAGTGGAAGGAAACGTAGAAAAATGCTTCTCTCTTCTGCAGTCTTATGGAAATAATTTAAAGAGTACCTTTTCAATTGATTTTTTGACAGTTTTAACCCCACCAGATTTTGCAACGGACCCCAAGTCCCGGGCAGTCTTCCATTTGTCAGTAGGTTATTGGACAAATCCAAATCCCTAAGCCGTCCCAAGGAGGTTAAGCTTTGGTAGCCAATCTCACCCATCCCATTCCCAGACATGTCCAGGGAAAGTAAGTGGGGAAGGGGGAGAAACGGCATTTTGGTCAGCCCGCAATTCGACAGTCTGAGCAACTTTAGCTTTGGGAGAAAGTGGAATAGTTCCTATGGAAAGACCAGAGTTAATTAGCAGGTCGATGAAAGAATTGAGGTAAATTACTCATCCACCTTGAAATTAGCTCGGATATAATTGCCGGACAAATCCAACTCTCTTAATGATCCAAGATAAGCGAAGGCATTGTCAGGCAAGGTTGTCAATCGATTTGAGGAAAGGTTCAGATGCACCAGCCCAGGGATGGATTCAAACATTGTACTGTCCAAATGCTCCAGGGCGTTGTTACTCATTTCCAATACTTTCAGACGACGGGAAATCTAGGGGAAATGGAAGCATTTAACAAAGGAAAGGAAAGGAAGGCTCATGTTTACCTGTGACAAAGCTCCAACGGGCAAATTGACAAATTGATTCGATGACAGATTGAGAATTTCGATATTACTCCCAACCAACGAGTCCCGAGGCAGGGAACGAATCCTATTCTGACTCAAGTCCAATTCCGTGAGTCTCTGGTTCCTAATAAAAGTTATTTCAGGGACGGAGGAAATGACATTGCCTCTCAAATGAAGGACCGTCATTTCCCTCTGGTGTTGGAACGTTGTCGAATCCACCCTCGTGATATGATTTTTATCCAACCTTAGCTCCTTCAATGAACAGTTGTAGGGCAACATGTCCTCAACAACTCGTTCAATCCGATTGTAGCTCAAGTCCAAGAGTTGTTCAGGACAAATGGACCGTAGATTCACGGCCTCGGTTGAGAGTTTGTTATGGGAAAGGTCGAGGTACTTGATGAGCACATTTCTCCCTCCACCACCATTTACACTTTCGAGGCTGTTGTGACTGATGTTTACCCCTCCAATTAGCGTATTCTTGCCAAAAGCGTCAAAGGAAAAGTGGCTCAGTTGGTTGAAGGCGAGGTGGACGAGGGCGAACTTTTCCTGGGAGAAAGCACCCTCCTTGCACGTGTTAATCCTGTTGTGCGTCAGGTAGAGAGAAAGTCCCGGCACGGCGGAGTCTAGGTGGAGGAGAGATGGTTTTTTGGACGTTGGAGAAAGTAGTGGAGTCGCAGCCTTTTGCTTTTGTTGTGGGGAGATGGTAAAGGCTCCCCGCTCAACAGTGTGAATCAAGTTGTAGCTCAGGTCGAGGATGAGTCCTGGGAAGGAGTGAAAAGTGTCTGAGGAAATGACACTAATTCTGTTATGTGACAGACGAAGTTCGCGGATGGAGGAGTGGATGTCGGGATGGAAGAGTTGACGCGGGAGGTGAGAAATCCGATTAAACGCGAGGTTGACGTAAGACACGTTGTTGTTCCCGTAGAAAGTGTGGTCGCTAAGAAGAAGAAAAGGATCAAGAAATGAGCTTCTTTTTAGCAATATCTTTCTCTTTTTATGTCAGATAATTTACTAGGACCAAAATAAAATGCCTCTTCTCTTCAGAAGGAAGTGTCGTGACGGTATATCATTCACATATTCAAATTATCCACCATTATTCTCATACGGTGAAGAAAGTGAAAATTGTGTCCCTTGTCATATATACACAAAACTTCTCATTGAATACTTATGCTGCATACTTTCTCTTTTTCTTCTTCTTTATCACTCACACAAAAGGAAGGAAGGAGGCAATAAAGAGGGAAGGGGTGAATGAAAAAATGAAAGGAATATAAAAGTAAAAGAGGATGAGATGAATAGGTGGAAAAGTGAAGGAAAACTTTACTCATTTTACTTTCACTTCAACTTTTAGCTCTCTCTCTTGTTGTATTATATTATGGAAAGGTGTAAAAAAGGATGCATATGGCGTCTTTTTGTGTTTGGTGATGACGGAAATCTCTTTCTTTTCACTTGGACTATTCAATGCGACGTTTTTCTAAATAGGGTTGGTTTGCATGTCCAGCTCAAATGAAAACGCTAAAGAAATTACTGTCAATTATCTAAATGGTGACAAATAATTGGGGCAGGATGAGACTAGTATTCTAAAATCTTGCATCATTCCCATGCCTATCTCAATGCAATTTCATCATCAACTTAACTGCTGCAATGCAACGATGCAATCTTTCTTTCACCGCAGAGATTTTTTGGAAAGTGCGTTTGCCAACTTTTCCTGAGCATTAAATATACGGCTGACAAACAGTTAAGCAACCCCCCACCGCGCACCACCACCACCAACGTTTGAAAAGTGAAAGTTGGAAACCACCCTAAAAAGCTATTCTCGTTGCTGCTATCTACACTAACTTTTACTTTTTATTTCCGCATTCTGTTTACGTACTTAATAGGACAACTTTCTCCTGCAGTATAAATGTGCATGTGGACGTCCAATTTCTACTTTCCGAATTCAGAGGGGAGATTAAGAATCTTGCTCTTGCAATCGCAGAAAATAAAGTCAGGCATTAAATAAATTCAGCGGGCGTCGAGAACTGTGTGGTGTCCGTTTCCGGAACTGCAGTGCACTTGAACGGCTTTGGCGACACGGCTTAACTGGAGTGTAATGTCTCATGTAATGTGTGTTTTGTAGAGTGGAAAAAGATACTTAAGAAACTGTTAGCCAAACAATCATTCCTTCGGTTCGCTGAACGCTACGCTATGTGGCCCTACGCGACGGTGTGTGTATGGGTGTCTCAAGAAAACTTATTCAAACACTTCTTTACCCTTCCTTTTCCTTCACCTCACTTTCTCCCTTCTAAACATGCTTTTCAAAAGTCTAGACTGGAGAAAAAGATAATGCACAAAGTTGGAGAAAAGACAGACTGACTCTGGTGTCAGGTACGTATGTATGTATGTGTACGTTTGATCGATAGATAACATGTAAGTAGAGGTAAAGCAGTAAAAAGTCTAAAAAGAGGCTGGTAAGTGATACTGCCCGTGTGATAATGTGAGGGAGACTCTCTTGTAATGAGGAAAGTCGTTCAAATAAACTTTTCTTAATGGTGAAAGTAGCAAGCAAAGGAAGAAGAAGAAGAAGAAGGAGGAAGGAATATACGACCCACCTGAGACTGTTGATTTGGTTATGATCGATTGCTATCCACTCCAATTTCCTGAGAGCTTGAAAGGCGTCCGCACTAATCCTCGTGGCACTCTTGAGACCACCACTCATTTCCAGATTGGTCAAGTCCAACTGCGGAAACCGCGGTAGTTCTCCGGACAACTCGCAAAAGGAAAGACTCAACTCGTAAAGATGAGGAAAACTTTCTAAGCGGAACACATTTGGAACTTTCTCCCCAACGCTCATAAAAGACGCCGACGACGTGGCTGCCGCGTCCGGACTCAGGATGGAGGCAGATGGAATAAGAGTAGGATGAATCCCATTGTCACCACCACCATCACCACTTTCACTCATTGTATTAGCAGCACTCCCCTCATATGCTAAGGAGTGAATCGGGTTATTGCGGAGAATGAGAGTGGACAAATTTCTAAACTTTTTCGTGACGAGTTGGTCGAGGGAGTGGATTTGATTGTAGCCTAGATTCAAATGTAGGAGGGTATTGCGACATCGGGAAAGAATGGCGGAGGGTAGTTTGGTCAGTCCGTTCCCGTTGAGACCCACATGGGTGAGTCGACAGTCTGCATGTGTCGAGAATATCATACCCTTGTTATTAGTCAGTCATGGTAGTGTGGGAGGAAAAGCGTGAATGAATGAATGAATATATCTAAGGCTTTACCGTAATCGGAGGGCATGGCTTTGTTTTCCAGGGATTGGTCTCTGACAAAGTTGTTGCCGACATAAAAGTGACGGAGAGACGTGAGATTAAGCAAGGCTTCCCACGGGAGTGAGTCCAGTCTATTGTTGTCCAAATTGAGGTACTGCAGAGTGGGCTCGAGTGTGTCAAATGTGAGGGGATCAATCCGCAGGATCCTATTGTGTCCGAGGGAGAGGCGAAATGTGCTCTAAATAAAACAAAGGAAAGAAAGAAGGAAAGTGTGAGAGAGGCTTCATATAATAATAGGAGTAATCATTGCTTTTGCACCATGTGCAAAGTGCCACAGATCTCGTTTAATATTCATGGAGGAGAGGAGACTGCCTTTATGTATATCACACTACATACTTTCTCCATGCTGGGGCTTTGATTACTTACCATGGAGTGAAAAGCACCAGCTGGGACGCTACTCATGTAATTCCGACTCAAGTCCACGTCCAGCACTTTCAATTGCATGGCGAAGGGTCGTCCTGGCCAATGCTGTAAGGAAGACATGAATGTCTCAGATGGTTTAACATGATCTCATAATAATGCCAAAGTGTGTTTTTCATCTTCATACCTGAATAAAGTTTTCTGAAAGAACCAATTGATTAATTTGAGTGGGAGGGGTTCCTCTAGGCCACTCTGTGGGGATGATTTCGATCACACATCCCGACAACACGAGCCAAGACAGAGAGCGGAGAGAGAATATTCCAAGGGGGAACTCGACAATTGGATTGCGCATTAAGATGAGCGTCTGTGTTTTAAGGTAGGACATTGCAAATCGTTTAATCAGGTCATAGAGGGAGAAATATGGTACAGTTGAAAAGGAGAAAGTAAGACCTCAAAGAACTAACGATAAAAGTGAAAGAAGGGGAGAAAATTTATCTTTTTCCACTTCCTCTCTTTTCCCTTCTCTTCTTCTTTTTCTTCGACAGACTTAATTAAAGTAGAAAAACTATGAAGGAAGAAAAGGCTCCTTCCTTCTTTTTTATTTCAATCCCAGCCACCGCACAGGAGAAGAAGAAGAAGAAAAGAAGAGGAGAAAGCAAGTCGGAAGGACCATAAATAATTGAGGGAAAGGGGAGAAAAAAGTGGAGTTGATTGGATAAATTGAATTGGATGAAGGAGTACAAGGAAGAAGAAAGGGAAGGGAGAGAAGACCGGAGAGTTTTTTGGGTTAACTTGTCTTGACTTAAGTAACTTGCCTGTAAGTTTGGTGGTAAATTATGTTGGCTCAGGTTTCTTATAAAATTGGACGAAAGATCGAGCCAAATTAGTCGACTGAAGGCAGGAAACACTTTGGAAGGAAGGACTTGAATTGAGTTGGAGGATAAAGTGAGCTGTCTCAAGGACTTGATTAGACCAAACCAATCGCCTTCCAGACCATGGATGCGGTTACTGTGGCATCACAAAATAGAATATAGAATGGATTTAGTACTTTCACTTGACAAAGACGAAACATGAATGAATGGCTAATTAATTATTGATAAAGGTTTTTCATAAAAATTGATCTACACTTGACAATAAAAAACTTAATTATCCCTCAAGATTTACTCAATCAAAAGTTCCTGAGTAATAATTTCATAAATTTTCCCATTAAAACCCTTAAGTGACATGACTGACGCGTTGTCGGCATGACGTGTAGGTAACTTTCTCCTCTTTAAAGATTAAAGAGAAAGAAGAAGAAGAAGTGGATTGAGCTTACTTGCTAAGATTGAGCCACTCCAAAATTTTAAGCGCTTTAAAGGCACCGAACGGAACTTCATCAAGAAGATTGGCCGATAAATCCAACACAGTCAGCGAGTTGCTCATCGAGCTGAAACAAAACCAATCAAATTTTCTCATTAAACGATAATGAACTTCACATGGAATGATTGCCATACAGAGCACAGACCTCCTTGCTTCAACAACCACCGTCGTTTATGAGGCTAACGCTTAACTTAACTCTCGTTTAAACTCAAGAGAGAGGGACGGAGGTATAGAGAGCAATAAAAGGGAATGGAATGGAATGTAGTCATAAAATGTTCGTTTATGTTTAATCAAGCGAAGAGCAGTGAAAACTAACTAACTCAACTACCTCCATAACTGCAACATAACATTTCCACCACACACTCTTCTTATAGTGGAGAAAGCGAAAAGTTGAAATGGTGCGAATGAATGAATGAAACATGGTTTTCTATATTCATTCTTTTGATGGAATTTTTATAACTGTCAATATTTTGTGTATTCCTCCTCTCACCTGAAAGCATAATCTGATATGAAGTAAAGCTCATTTCTGGTCAGTTGCATGTTTTGTACTTCAACCCCAGCGAAGGAAGACCCGTCCAGCAGGAAGAGTTGTGACCCCTCCACACTCACGTGGGACAAAATGCCGTGGGTTGCGTAATCTGTATAAAAAAAGGGAAAGTGTCAAAAGACTCTTTTTGTTTGGAAGGGTGAAAGTGAAAGTGGCAAACCTGTTGGCAGACTCGCGATTGGCACTCCAGCACAAAAGAATTCAAACAAGGGCCCAGGGTCAAAACTGACCCGAGTTCTGTTGACAATTGAGCTGACAATTGAATTGATGTCAAAAGTGTTTCTTGCAAACACACTGTTTTCTCCATTCCCATGCTCGATTTTCACTTGTTGCTGTTGTTGTCCTCCTCCTTGTTCCCCTCCCCTCATCCACAACCCAATCGCCTTCAACTCTGTCTGAATGAGACGGAGGAAGTGGGTCTGGTTGAAGGAGGTGTGGTGCCAGGTTCGCTGTAGAAGGGCATAGAGTTCGGCTTGTTGTGAGTATTTGCAGTAGCACAGGTTGTTAAAGTAACAGCTTTGATATCTATCGGAAGGGTACAGGTCGCTGAATCCTTCAATCCGTTGAGTGCTTTCTTTCCACGGTGTATTTGGAGACACTAATGAGGGTCCTCCTAATGCTAAGACTACGGTTAGAAAAATCCACCGGGTTGATGATATGTGTGGCATTGTCTTTTAATCACGATGTAATTAATTAACCAATTAATTGTTCCAGGGTGGCCTTTCTCGTGTTTCTGTGACCTGGAAAAAGAGAAAGTATCGATCAATAATGTAATTGTATTGACACTTTTCACCCTCTAAAACCCCCCACCATTAAATTAAAACAAACATGGTTTGCGTGACTTTGGAGAGGTGAAGCCAAGAAATGTTTACGATTACCCACAAATTCCTTTCTTTCTGTTGACCTATGAAATGAATCCAATAAAAAAATAACAGGGAACGGAGGGTAAGTTGAGCATGAAATGCTGGCATCACCTTCTCAAAGGAGGGGAAAAAAGAAGATTGGAAAAATAAAGGTCAGAGAAGAGACGTTAGCTGAAATTGTTGCTATCAAATGAAAAATTTATCTGACGAGACGAGACGAGGAGAAAGCTGGAACATACGTTAGGCACACACACTCGAAATTATTGAAGGTGAAGGTGAAGAAAAAGAATGCCAGGTCACGACATATCGTACATCGCTTTCCTACAGCACACATTCATGAATTGCATAGTGGATGAATGAATGATGAAGTCAACGACTCAACTAATGCCTCTGTAAAGTACGTTACGTATGTTCACTTTTTTACGACGGTGTAATCCTATCGTCTTCTTTCTTCTTCTTCTTCGTGAATATTGTGGGGTTTTCCATTTCATAAGTTAAGCCATGCACTCTCACCCTCTTCCACACTTACTTTCTCTTTAGCAGCAGCACACAGAGCTTTCATGACATGCGAACCAAAAGGGATCCCAAAGGATGTGAAGACTTAAAGTAGGGAGAGAGTGAATGAGTTGGGTCGGCTGTTTGATAGAGAGGAAGAAGGAAGGTGAAGTGAAAGCAAACTAAACTTAGTTGGATGGAGGAGGTGAAACAGTAATACAATAAATTATGCACGCCTTGAATTTATTGACTCCTTTTGAAGTAGCGAGAAACGAAAACCTTACAGACATGCAATGTAGTAGCCAGAGGGAAGCCGGTTTCTGGTGGTGGAGTTCAAGTTTTTAAATATTTTTGGTAAACGAAACATTATTTGACTTGAATATTTGATATTTCAGAGGTTTCCTTTAATTTGAAACTGGTTACATGACTTTAAACCAGAGGGGTTATTCTTATTGTGTACCTAAAAACTTAAAAGCATGTTGTTGTTTGACTCAAGACCTTCAAGAGTTCGACAATTGTGTAAGCCATCGATCGTGCATGCTTTCTCCTCAACATTATTTGGAATTCAATTCTCCACCCACCTGCTGCTGCTGTGTATTATACTCTGTTTATTAATGCGGACTAGGACACACCACTTAATCAGCAAGTCAATGCGGCGTTGAGCCAGGAATGCTTAATTAAATTGATTCCGATGCACGAACCAAACTCCAGGGGTATGGGACTTTCATCAGAAGAAGCTCAGGTCTTTCTTTGTGTATAAAAATTGTGGTAATGCTACAGCGGATTGAATTTCTGATGAAGCCTTGTTTAAACAATCAAACCTTTGCATATCAGCCAAAAACTGGGAGGACGCTGTAGATGTAACGTTCTCCAATGAACAATACAAGCACTTACAAAAATATTATGCCCCTACTTACAAAAGGTGTCTTTAAAACTTTTCCACTTTACAATTCTTATATGACCCTGCAAAATGTCCACCACTTTTGTGTACGCAGTACGCATTTTGCTGTAGAGTAAGAGCGGAAATGAGTTTTGTGAATTGAAGTGAAGAGGAGGGAAAGAAGAAAGTAAGTATAGATGAGACAAACGTAATCCGATCGTAAAGTTCAATTTCGGCCTTGACTGCAGTTACCAAACTTAATCAGACTAAAGTTACTTACTTTACTTTACCTCGTTCAAAGAGTCCTTTCCTTTTCTCTCTCTCTCTCTCTGAGTTCTATCTCTGTTCTTCTGTTCAGTTGAGCAATAATTGTTGTGAAGGGAATTAACAGAAGCAAATCCTTCCTTTCCTTCCCTTTTCCAAGTAGTCCGTTCAGGGAGAAAGGGAGAGATAGTAGTACTGTAAGCACTTTGCAGAAAGTTAGTCTGTTTCTAATTGAGCACTTTCACTTTTCCATTCCCTTCTACGTATTGTTGATTCCTCTTTCATTTGACTTGATTACACAATTACATCCAATTCCTATGCTTACATTCGACTTCAAATCCCACTTTTGGATGTCGTCGCTGTTTATTTATCCTCAAAGTTGAAGGAAGGGGGTTCCAGGAAACAGTGTCAAACTCATTTACTATCCAAATATTGGACACTAATCTCACAATCTAAAAATCCAGAGCAACTTCGAATCATTGTTTTAGGTAAGTCTTAAATATTGACACAAACGAACTCGAGTTGCCACTTTAAGCGTAAATATTGAGTATAGAAATTGTTGGGGCATCATGAGACTGAATTGTCAATTGTCCTCTTCAATTTTTAACTTGCCAAAAACTGTAATGTTCAAGAGCTTCGCAAACGATGTGATTCCACCAGCAATTTTAAATTCTCAACTACTTTCTTTAATCTTCTACAAATGTAAAGTGTATAAAAGGATTTATTGATGCCACTTTCACTCTGCCGAGGACTCTCATAGCTGTGCTTTCTCTCCGAAATTCTGTTCACGACTAAGCGCAACCCGGATTTCCGCCAGACTTTTGTTCACCCTTATTCACCTCTTCCCTTTATCCATCCTTGCTCCAACTGCAAACTCAACTTTCACTCCTGCTAGGCACTTTCTCTTTCTGGGAAGTGAAATCAGAGAATAAATTCTTCAACCTCACACCCTGCTTGTGCCTCTTCTACATCCTTCCAACTTGTTCTGTGGACACAATCATTATGATGGCTGTGTTGCCGTGGCAGTAGTAGTGGTCGTCATCATCCTCATCATCCTCTGAAAATGTCCCTGTGAAAGTCAATGGAACGAAAGAAAGTGAAAGTGTGCTGGATGGATAATTCATCATTCATTCATTCACTCGTCACCAGACGTAGTACATAGTGCCTCAAAACTGGAGGACAGGACACAGGCTACGGTGACATGTCAAAAACTAGTGTATGAGACAGAGACATAGAGAATTTAGCTGGAAATAAATTTCCCCAAAACCAACCTCGTTTTACTTTACTTTGCTTTGCAATATAATCATTAAATAAACATGAAACTCGCGAGGCAGGCAGAGAAAGGCGCAGGGAGGAAAATTTGCTCCTTTTCATTTTCACATTCACATTCACTTCACTTCATGGAAGAATGAACGGACAATCAATTTTTTATCCCCTGTCCGTCTCCACCTCCATTCTTTTCTCCTCTCTCTCTCCTTTCATTCATTCTCAAAGCCCTTTACCCTACCTCTCTTTTATTTTTTTGTCTGTTCAAGAAAAGATGACAATTTGTACTGTAATTGTAGCAAGTATAAAAATGTATTCAATCTATTCAATTCAACTCAAAGCCGTGTGTCCTTCCTTTCCTTTTTCTTTAAGCCAAAGGTACAATGACAGGGCACATAATTTGTCACACTTCATTCATCCTTTATTCACCCTCTACTCGTTCCTCTAAATTTCAATTTCTTTACGAATTTTCTATTCTGTAATGATAAATGAAGTCAATTCTTGGCTCAAATTAAAGCAGTGCAAAATCCTGGCAACTCTTTTTTGTGGACAAATGTCACCGCAGAGACAATTCATTACTGAGAGAAGGAGGATTTCAAATTCTCCACAGACAAACCAACAAATTTGTAATCCCTTGATTCTTCCTCGAGATATAATTTTCCAAGAGAAGAGGAAGTAGTGAAGTGGGCAAAAGTGCTATCATAATGCAATATATAGCCCCACACACTTGAACAACTCAACGCCACTTTCTTTCCGGTCGTCGTGGTCTTGTGGTTGTATGTCTGCATTAGAAGAGAGAGAGACGCTCTTCTCTTCTCTGGGCTAGTTTGCTTGGAGTTGTAGAAAGTGGACGTGAGGGAAATACCAAAACATGTGGCCCATACAATAATACCACTTCATAAACCTGCAACCTTATTTCATTCTTTTCCGATAAAAATCTGGATGAAGAAAGAAAGACGGAAGGAAAGGAAAGAAAAGAAAAAAAGAAGAATGAGGTCTTGGTTTCGTTTGCGGGTAGATTATGGCGAAAACTAAAGCTACCTACCTACTTCTCAACTCAAGACTTTTTTTTCACCGGAAGCGGTATAGTTTCATTATCCGTAGAGTAGACTTGTGACTTGACTACCTTCAATTACTCTCGTGCTGGTTGAGGAGGAAGGAAAGTAAGAAAGTGAAAGTGTTAGTTCAGCCACTTTGACAATTATCGCTCTAATTTGTCCTCAAATAAATCAAAATGATTTAATAACCTTTCATTTCTTTCCTTTTCCCCACATAAACCAAACCAAAACCTCCACTTTCTTCCCTTTGCCGCATTAAAGGTGGAATGAATCCTGTTGCCTTTTGTTTTGTCAGGCTTTGTTTATACATTACTCTTTTGCTTTGTTTCTATCTCCGAAACCTACAACATAATGTGGGTGGGTGAGGGTAGACCGACAAATAATGGCTTAACATGTCAAACAATTCGGCTTTATCTTGTTTCCAAATCTTGACATAATCTTACAAATCTGTTCATACTTCAGTTCTCGGTCGTGAGAAAAAAAAATATATTGGTTGGAAACGGTGGTTGTAAATCTAAATCTAAGTCTGACTTGACTAAACGTTCCAGTTGTATACTTCCACTTTCCACATTACAAAAAGTGTTTTCCCTAAATGTACCCAGGCACCTGCCTTGAGGAAAACACAAAACGATATAATGCATAAAAATTGGGGGCGTGACAGTCTAAATTCACAAAGTCGGAAGAAATATGAGAACACAATGGTTGATGTTTGGTTGATTATTGTTGCATTGCGTGTCACAACTGATCTAAAAAGAAGCCTGCCTGATGTCTGTGACGTGACGCGTGATGTGAGCATAGGGATGGTGGTGGCAACAAGAACTGTTGAGTCCTAAGGCCAAAAAAGAAATCTCAGATTAAGAGGGAACATGACATGACATTAGCGACCGTAGTACATTTCCCGGCCGAAGGGTGGAGAGAGATTGTAAAAATTAATTCAGCTTTCGCATGTCCATTTCCATTAACGATACAAAACAAACCTAATGAAGGCAATTACATCAGAATGCGAATGCAATAACCTGCCCTGACCACATGTGCCCTTCGCCTTCCAACCAATAATAAATGTAAATGTTTTTTCATGAGTGGAACCCGCATGATCGAAGTACTTTAAGTTCCGGGAACGTAAGTAATGACTGCTTAAATGAAGTTAGAATGCCCCAAACTTGTTTTAATTATTTAAAATGACCACATTCCTGGAACAGTTGAAGCAAGATTAAAGCCCTAGATTTGTACTTTATATTCGACAATGCTACAATCGTATTTCTCCTAATGAAAAACTTCATTAAATTTGGCACTTCATTCCGATAAAACGAATAAGGAGTGAAGACATGTGTGTGAGATATTTTCAAACGACAATAATTCCAGTTCTACAGATACTCAGATTTTATTGTCGTTTCCTTCATGAAATGAGTTAGGAATTGAACAGATCTCAAAGCATGTAGGTCACCTCCTTTGATAAATTATGTCACATCACTGCTATGCCAAAATTGAATTCTGAATTGATACATTCCGGAATGAGTACTCACCTTTTTATCTTTTATCATAAAATTGAAGGTAGGGAAGAGACACTTCACTACTATAATACAAATATTGCCACTGAGATTTGCAAAAACTTGAATACGCTCCAATTAAGCACAGGATTAAATGCCAAGAGAACGGATCAAAATACCTGAAAAGCTTTCTACTTGAACGACACTTTTTCACTGAGACATACCCGGGTTTCCTTTCAGTTTTTTCATGTTCGTCAACACCGAAAGAAAAGAGTGTGTATATAGGAACCCTAGAATATTGTATGCAGGAGGGAGAGACAAATAAAAGCATGCTCATTACAAGACAACATTTGTCAGGTCACAAATTATCACTGCTTAACTTAAGCTTAGATTACATACCTACCATTACTATGTTGTGCTATTTTTACTTTCTTCAAGTCATCATACGCACGCACACAAATGTTAAATGTGTGACTCTGATTTTCTTTCACTATTCATCGGATTAAAAGTGCAGCTGCTAATTCTTTATATCCTTCCTGTGAGCAAAATGAACCAGACTGCATACCAAGCCAACGTGGACTTAGAGAAAATGTGAATGAAAGTAAACCAATTTTACTTTCTCTGCATGAGCCTAGTCTACTTTGATGGACACATCCTGGAGAAAGGAATTTAAACTATTTCACTATGAAATGAGAAACTCCTGACCTGACCTGACAGCCCTCCCTACCTTTATGTGGACGTGGTGCAAAAGAATAGCGCAGTCCCTCAGCCACAAGGGTATTCTTATCATTCATACATATCTCTCCAAAAGAGAGTTTGATTTGCTCTGGTGAATCTTCAAAATCAACACTGCCTAAATGCTAAAGGAATCAGAGGGAAGGAAAAGGGAAAGTTGAAAAGTCAGTCTCTCTCCAAACACCACCGCACATGCAAAACTTTGTGGCACGCATTCATTCACCCATGCCCTTCTTTTTCAATCCCCGTCCAATAAAATACCTTTACAAACATACGAGGGACTCATTGATGAAGTTCCTCTCACTAAGAACTTTGTAACCTGGACTCAGAGAAAACGTCGGGTCGAGAGAAGTTCGTAAAGAAAGAAAAGTAAAGTTGAACTTTTGGAATTGCAAATATTTTCCTACGCTGATTCTCACAATTCAAACTGAAATGCATGAATGAATGGATGAATGAAACGCCGATTTCTGCAAATCATCTCTGATTAGGTGAGGCTATATACGCATGCAATGGAATGGCACATTCGTCAGGGAAAACTTTATAACTGCGTGTTGGTTTTTCTTTTTAACAGTTACCTGATTGATCCTGATTTTCATTCGTTCTTCTCGCCAAGGGTTTTGCTTTCTTCGGGTGTCTTTCTTTTCAGACAAGAAAAAGTAAGACTTTTCTCTACTAACAAATCTTTCGAAAAAAACGTTGAAATAGAAAATAAATTTAGACGAATAATTCTTCCAGGAAGGATGAAATACTTACTACATCCTGCATGGTTGTAATACATTCCGCATAATATCTATTACCATGCAATATATATTCGGGAAAAAGGGGTTGGAGGATTTATGGCTACACTAATTAGCATTACTTTAAGATTTATAACGATTGCCTACTGGAGCTGGACCATTCCCTTCCTTCATCCCGTTTTTCAACAACTCAAATGCAACCGAACCGAAACATCTAATGTGCTATGTACATTGCTGTATGCATGCAACGTTGGAAAAAAACAAAACGGGGATCATTTATAATGGTTTCAACAGTGTTATGTTAAATTTCCATGACTGCACTGCCTTGGCTATGGTTAGTTAGGCCAATTATCTATCTGGTCTTTCTTCCCTCACTAGCTCAGGATAACTTGTACAGTAGTGGATTCAAGAATAGGAAATTCAGCATGCAGGTATGGTATTGGACAAAGAGAAAGTTGGGGGAAAGCGTAACTGCTGCAGAAATAAAGTCTACACACACACACATAGGAAGGAAGGAAAGGAGGAATGATGAACGGCTATCTTTATTGCGGGGGAACACAAGAGTTTATGAGATAGGAAGGGAGATTAGTCGACACAAATATGATATTCAACCACCTCCTCCGGCTACCTCCGTAACGTGCTTTTGTGCTTATATAAGATACTCTCTGTCTGTAAGTTTATTGTGATTTCTCACAAATAAGCTGAGGCTCCATGACTACCCACCTTTTAGTTCCAGATCGAAGCACGGGGCATGGTTTTTATCTCACGTCCAGTCCATAAAGTTGGAGGAAGAGGAAATCGGAGAATCCTCTATCTTCTTCCGGCTATCATGAATTTCCTCCTTTAGGAATACATACATATAGTCTTGGTCAACGGAACACTGGTCTACGTAGTTTGCCCCAGGTAATGGAGAAAGCAGCCTGTATACCTGATAAGAATGTAAACGGCAATGTACACCACCTACAAAATGTGGACCTTCAAAATCGTCATAGTTACATTTAAAAAGCAGTTACAAAGTGTTGCATCGCTAATTCGACAAGCCCTTATTTTTGAACAAATGATCACTTTCTGAGGACATAAAACTACAAGGCTAAATTACACCCGCCATCATAAAAAGAGTGTAAAACGTACGACTCATTTTTCAGTGTGACAATGAAACTCGAACTTTTGTACGCGACGACACGAAGCCGGTATAAAAAAAGGTTCAGCTGCATTCCCCCTGCTTTTAAAGAAATTTAGGGAAAGTAATCTTTCGGGACAAATTGTAAAAAGTGGTAATCACAATGAATTACACTAAATTACTCCCAAATGCTCGTCTTCCCATAATTTAGTCCATCTCATTTTATGCAAATGCAAAGTTTTCCTCAAACTTTTTCTTTCCTTGAATTTCATATTTTTCGTTTGTAAGACTGTCGTATCGTTATAAGTAATTTCATTGCTTTTCCAAAGTAGCCACAAAAATATAATGACTTCTTTCTTTCTCTTCATGCATGCACACTTTTTCCAATTCGCGAAGTGGACATCGTCTTTCTTAAGCAGCATAATATTGGTAGAAGTCACCAACAATGAGAGTGGGACGTGATAACAATAAAAATGCTTAAAATGTTCGACCCAAGAAAATGGGATCCTCTGCTAAGGGAGGTTTTGTCACTTTCACTTTATTATAGGCCTTATATGTACCGGTCTGCGGAAGGCATACATACATTTAAAGGGGGAAGGGAAAAGGGATAAGCTGTCACTAATGTCTGACACAGAAAGTGTTTTCTTGGATTTTTCCCCCTTTCGTTTACAGCAAATCATTAAAAACATGTCAGTAACGGCTGTTGTGTCTCTCTATGGATGTTTCCTTTTTCTGTTTCTACTACACTTTCCCTTTGACTTTTGTGTGTTGTCGTCGTGGAAGTTTGACAAGATGAAAATGCGTTTTCCTTCTTCCGTCGAGTTGGTTTGTGTATTTGTATTTCTCGTGCGTTTTCAGTGGTTGCACGTTTTAAGCGAAGTAATTTCGGACTAAACATTCCAATGAATGACTGGAAATAACAAAATAACCATGATTGTTTATCCGTTTGTTTAAACCTTATTAACCACTTTGGGAAAGTCGTATCTATCTTAGTTGGGGCACATTGAGATACTTATTCCCACTTGTTGAGGTTTATTGTAATTGTAGCTGCTTCGAATGAAGCTCATGAACACCTAACGAAATTCGTTACGCATTCAACATTCCACAACCATACCTCATTCCATCCCCAACGAAAACACTTTTCTCTGCGGCTCTGAAAGACAAGCTACAAATGAAAAATTTGAAAGAATCCCTGATAGACGTGGAGAAGAGAAAGAATTGAAGCTGGAATAAGCCTTGCAAAGATCATTAAGACAATTAAAAAACAATTTCCTTCTTTCTACCACAACGTCCTTCATTTTTTTCTTCATATACTGAAAACGAAATGTAGGGAAAGTAATTATCCAGTTGGTAATGATGCATGTGTCGGTCTGCGGTACACTTTCAATTATACCCACGCGGACCCCTGTTTTCCCCAATGGAAAAGCTTTAGTTATATCGAAAGAACGTTAAGAATGCCGATGAATCATTTACCTGTTGTTATTAGAGTGTTCAAAAGTGTTAACAACAAGCTCTCTTGCGTTTCCCATCAACTTTATGTCACTTCTGACATGACCCTCCACTTCATTTCTTTGTTGGTCGACGAGACAAAGCTTAATGTATTTTAGGTGGTCCTTTTCTGTGATATGAAATTATAATTATTAATCCGAGGGTGCAACCCTAATATTCATTCATGAGGGAAACTTGTTTCCAAGAACAGAAGAACTCAACTACCATCACCCATTTTAATTAGACCTGAAGAGAGAAGGTTGAATGAGGGGGAGGAAGGGAAAGCAATGGCGAAGAATACTAATGAATGCTAAATATGAAATAAGATTTCCTTTGTAAACAAATACTAAAATTAAACCGTCATGTCAAAATCATAACAGGATATCGTGTTTCACCTGCCTTCCCTTCGGTCTTCTTCTTCTCATCTCTTCATTAAAGAAAACTTAATGTTTTCTTATTACCCGTGAGCTTCTCCCTTCAAACAAAAATATAGTAATAACACAAACATCAAAGCAAAGTTTTCTTATTTGATTTCTCCTTTTTGCTTTTTCTTCTCCTTATTCTTCGTAATGAAG